>CAEFZY010028743.1:0-10839 GCA_903066815.1 Brachyrhaphis roseni | reverse complement strand
GTGTGGATGTGAATTAATGTGTGAGCAACTGACAACCTCAATTTCCCTATGGGATTAATAAAGTTTAACCTAACCTAACCTAACCTAATCTGACCTGCCAAATAAGCAATTGAAGATGTTGGACGAAATGACACCTTATATCATGTTTGCAAAGATGTTGGCAAGCATCTTTGCAATTTTAGATCCATTAGATGAGTTATCCAGAGACCAAATATATAAAGAATTGACCCTTTTGAATTTCTGAATGAGTGCATCTTCACTACAAAATCAAAACACAGAAGATGTGATGTGACAAATCAAATATATGTTAAGTCTCTTTAATATAAATGAGTGTAAAACTCAATGCATTTAATAAGCATTGTTAGACTTTTGTTTTTAAGGAAATGGAAAATGGATTTTTTTTTCAGTTTTCTTATCCAGACCAGGTCAAAGATAAAAAAAATCCCATACTTTTTTAGACTTTTTAGATTGCAAAGGTTCCCTGTGTTTACATTGAGACAGAAAATGTATTGAACTTCAACCACTGATACTAACTAAAATGTGAAGTCAGTCTGCTGAAAAGTATAAGTATGGAATACATATACCATCAGGAAAAACACTGTGATGAAAAATGCAAGCTTACTTTGTGAAAATAAACTGACAGAATTAATTAAAAAGGCCTCAGAAAACAGTTTCTATTATAACAGTCATAAAACTGTCATAAATCAACAGCGTCTTCAGATTAGTTGCAAGAATGACTGCTATACTTCCTGCCAACGGCGTCACTATCTCTGAAGATACTTAATGATATGAGTTACGGCAACATTTAGTTTCTCTTTAGGATGAATAAAGTATTCAAATTGAATTTATGCACTATATACTTATGTATCTATTTGATAATGTTCTATTTACTTATTTGATTATTTGTTGGAGTTCCATATTGCTCTGCCACGGTGCCTGCAATCACAATTTAGGTTATGCTGTGGGATTTTCCACTTTTATCTCCCAGCATGCCTTTCTTGACAGTGCATGTCAGAGTCGTGAGTAAGGAGGATTAATACTCAGGAAAGTGCTGACAAACTCAATCTCAGAATGAAAAGACCCAGCAGGCCTGAGCAGGTGTACTTGTCAGATTGTGCGGAATGACGCCATAATGCTACCAATTATGCAGAAGCAGAACAGCAACCAAAGCAAAAAAAAGAAAATTAGGAACTTTGGCATCCCATGTCAAATTAGCTCTGGATGACGTCATCAAATTAACCAACCAACTCTACTAGTCCTAACTAATTTATCAAACTGTTGTTCATTGTTTTGGTAAATGTGCATGTCTGTATTCTCTCCAGCATTTTCTGAAACAGAAGGAATCCTAACAGTTGTTGAGAATATCAGCCTACTGTCTGTCAGCACTTAAAAGTCATTTTTTACCTTCTCATTCAAACCAGGTCTGCTTCAGTGAAGCATAACTTTGTTTTGCTGTAAATGACAGAAGTAGAATACAGTAGTCAAAGTTGCCGTATCTAAAAACTTTAACCTAAAAGCAAAAACAGAAATTGCTTGCAGAGTTTAGTTAATTTGTTAAAAAATAAAAACGTGAGGACGAATATAAAAATTTCAATTAAATGATTCTTTTTTTAGCAATACTTCTTGAATTTAGGCCTTATTTTGTTGCGACTTCCTTCAACTAGCTGACTAAAAACAAGCAGCAACAGTTTGGAAAAAAGAATGCTTCTCTTCTACTTACAACAAAAGACAGTGTTAGCCATTCTAGCACTTTCTAAAATTGACTGTGCAGGAAGTTAAACTGCAGAGACCATGTGATGAAGCATTTTGGTGCTATACCTTGAAACTGGACAAGAGCCAGCGCCTAGCATCTTTGTTCTGATGAAACAGAACTACCTGTTTCAACTGGTACAACACTCTGAGTTTCAGTTTTTAGAGCTATCAAAGTCTTAGTGATACATGAGAATGCAATGCTTCCACTTTCATCAAATTTGACATAAAGCTCTTTGGTTGTTTAAAATGTAGACCAAGATGATCTGTGGTTTTCAACAATGACTCACCAAAAAACAATCTGTTAAAGTTACCTGACTAGAGCAACTGCTCAATAGATAAATCAGAGTATAAATCAATAAAAAAAAGTACTTAATTTCAACCACTTTAACATTTTGTCCAGTTTACACAGCAAACTTGAAATATCCCTTTATTTGAGGTAACTTCTAGGATGCTGGATTACATAAAATGCTGTCTGGTTATACTGTTATGCTAAGAGAAAAGTCAGGGTAAGACCACAGCTATTAGGTCTCATCTTGTCTTCACTAGTAACATCTCCACCAATTTTCCTGCCTCCAGAAGTTAGTTAGAAGACTTTGCTGCACATTGGTTCTAGAGACTGTGGTTATATCTTTCATGGTTATCCATGAAAGATATAACCACCGCCATGGTGTCTCTTCTGCTTGATGCATGCTGTGGAGACATTACCGCTCTAGATAGCAACAGTGGTTTTCTTTGCTTTGCTTGGGTACCCGACCAACTTTATCAGTCTGGTACTCAGCCTCATGTTTTGATGAAAAATATGTTGAAGTAGTTACTGTCATGTGGCAAAGTAACCTTAGATAGAAGTATGTCCATTTCACAAAGATTGGTTTCATATTGCAACATCATAGTATTTTGCTTTGTATTTGCCAGTTACCCAAAAGAAAAAAAAAAGGAAAAATCCCAAAAACAAAGCAAATAAATTGTGGGCTGTGTTTTTCATACTTTCAGTTTGTTTGCCGCCAAAGGTTGTTATTTAAAAGCTCCTCTCCGTTCTCCGGGGATTTAGGTAGCACTCAGCGGAGCTGACTTTTGCTCTAATGAAAACAAAAGCAGTGTAGTCAGTTTGTGTTGTGGGCAGAGAAAACATCATCTGTTCCACAATGCCAGGATCTAGAAACAGTGAAGTCCCATATGAAGTTTTCCTCTAAATTCTTCCTCATACCGCAAGAAGCATTGTTGTATCGTGTCACAAGGGACAGATATTTACAGTCAGACAACCAAGTGCCCTTTCCTCCAAAGTGCACTGGCAGCAAGCGTGCTTACAGTTTTGGTTTACTGACAAAGTTTCAGATGTTCCTTTTTAATACCAATTAGAATACCAGAACAGACAGATACTTAATTTTTTTCTTTCTTGCTTGCTTTCTATTAAAATAATTTAGTGTAGTCACATCAGATTCTACCTCTGATCTTTGTATATGTCTGTTATGTTGTTGCATCTGTGTACACACTCAGATCTGCCTTTAAACTAGTTGGAAGAGTTCTTGGGTATTGTTTAGATTACCCTTTAATGAATCTGCTATTAGTGAAATGTAACCCTGGATCTGAGCCTCCCAAAGGTCCTGAAACCCAGAGTGTACCTTTGACATCTATATTTCAGTTGCTTTTTGCCGTCTTCATATATTTTTTTTCCTTCCATATAATCATTACCATTTTGTGGTTGCCTCTCCCCAGATTGCTATTACCACCATTTTGGGAGGGGATGTGCAGGCACATTTGTGCTGACTTGGTGTTTTGCAAGGAAATGAAGTCTTTAAGGGGCCATGGCATGTATTACAGAGCCTTGCAAAAGTATTCTAATCTTTTGAATTTGGTCACATTTTGTAACTTCGCAACTAGAAACTTGTGAAAAATGTTGTGGAATAACAAATCTAAAAAAGTGTGGCATGCATTTGTATTTCCCTCTTTATTCCAGGATTGTGCTGCATTTAGCTTTTTCCATCTTCCTATAATTCTGAGCAAATCCCCTCTTCTCTCTTCCTGGTGAAGACAATCCTCCCCACAGCATGACCCTGCCACCATGTTTCATATCATCACTTTCTTATGTCATTTTGTGCCGAAAGTGATGTATGCAAAAAATTGCCACCTTTTTTTGGCGAAGAGGATTTAAAAAAAGAAAACAACAACTCACTTTTGGGGGGAAAAAAAGACGCAGGCCATTATTTTAGGAAAGTGATAATATTATAATATTAGGAATGATGAGTTTTGTTAAGTGTTAGGTTTCTGCACAGATAGTATTTTGCATGTAATCCAAAAAAGTAAAATTTAGCATATGACTAAAGTACCTCTCTATAGATTTTAAAGGTCAAAATGATCATTTCCCTAGGATAAAACACTAAAGACACTGAATGCATTTCCAGAATTTAGGCCACATGCTTTACTTTCAGCTTTACAGTAAAGTAAACAAGTTCCTTCTGTCTGGATTTTTGTATATTATTGGCAGACGGAAGTCATTGCAATGCCAGAAGTGGTTGTAACTTTTTTCCCCCCTCCTTCCACCACAGTTGAGCAAAAGGTTTGTCTCTGTATCCACAATGCTTTCTTAGGGCCAGCGAGAGTCAGCACTGCCAGAATGTATTGTGCAACCACTGTAATATGAGAGTCGGCGTAGTCGGGGGGAAGAGGAGAGAGGCAGGCGCAGGCGTGGGGCGTCTGGTCCTGATCGACACACTCCACACACGGACGGCATGCCAAACCAACAAAGTCCATTCCAGCGCGCTAAACCAGATGTTGCTGTGTGATTCATGCAGAGGAACCGGAGCGGTGCAGCGAAGAGGCCGCGCTTCTAGGCATAGTGGTCGGGATGTTTACATAGCAACGGGAGTCCTGCTCTGCCCCCATGGTGAGGCCTTTATCTTAGCAGTACTGTCCAGGAGGAGGATTCATTCTGGCCCTCTGTGTTTAGTGCTCCTTTAACATTGCATTACCAACTTTAATTAACAACACAATGTAAATGGAAGGACAGCTGACTTACTGCGTTTTCTTTACTCAAATATTCTTCCGACTGCAGAACCACATCAATACAAGGAAAGGAAACTGCGCATTGCATTCCTCTGAATAGATATGTCATGTCTGCCATGTCTTGTCAGCGTCCCGATAAGAGGATGCTTACGCAAATCCGAAGGAGTAAACTGAATCCCGCCCTCCTTCCCCTCTCTCTCTCTGTCTCACTCTTTTTCTCCATGGTTCCAGTAAGACGATGTGTAAATAATTTTGGTCGGAGCCAGTAATAGGAGACATCTGGGGTGATAGTGTGCTTTCCATTGTGTTCATCGGCGCTGTGGAAAATAGTGAGTACTGAGGCCATAGTAGAGTAAGAATTGTAGAGTTACATGTG
This sequence comes from Brachyrhaphis roseni, assembly GCA_903066815.1. Lineage (NCBI taxonomy): Eukaryota > Metazoa > Chordata > Actinopteri > Cyprinodontiformes > Poeciliidae > Brachyrhaphis > Brachyrhaphis roseni. Next base: position 5,711 of record CAEFZY010028743.1, on the reverse strand, counting down.
CTGTGACTTCATAGAAGAAAGAGGGGAATAGTAAAATGAATAATAACAAAAAAAATATTATCCTTGTCGAGATAACCTTGGAAGGAAGGTGTTTACATCGTCACTTTATGGCTTTTGTTATTATCAGCTGTAGTTTCAGCTTTCTGAATGACTCTGAAGGTCTTTCTAGGAGGTGTGAGCTAATGGTCTCCAAGGTGGTATTGTTCATCAAACTAGCCCCCTCCTTTGGCCTCAACAACCCCACTCCACTTCCACCAGTTCCTGTCATGGTGAAAGACCTGGTCCAAGTTTTTGCAGTCGTTCTGTGGAAAACCCAATGTCTGTCCAATGAATGACAGTGTGTCCTCATTAGATGTCCTTAGATAACAAAAAATTCTCAGAAAAACAGTGCACTCTTTTTCCACTTGTGTTCCAGAATTTGATTTTGGAGGTAAAAGTATTAAGAAAGAAGATTTAGAGATAAAAGAACTCACAGGTGCCGTGAATATTTGAGAAAGTTATCAGATAGGCTGGTGCTTGGCTAGAAAATAGCTAAATTTTCTTATTTATTGTGATAGTTCACATTTTTTGATGGAAGATTTTGAGGAGTTATTATCATTAAGGGTTCCTTTACTTATTACTTAAGGGTTCCTTTACTTATTCATCATTGGTTGAAAAGTGAAGAGCAGGACAAGGAAAAGTACATCGGCAATGTTGTTAACATAAATGGTTAGAAACTGGTACAACAATCAGAGAATTACAAACATACAACAGAATGACATCTGCCTATTAACGTTAAGGGAACTGTTGCTGATAAAAGCATAATTTTAAACAAATCTAGCTACTACTTTGCACTTTCCATAATGCATGTTGTCTGGCCATATAATGTGTTTTTCTTTTTGGTCAGAAAGACTCTTTTGGCCTTATTTGCTGTCTGGTGCCTGTCCTGACCCGCCTGCTATTTATCACACTTTGCATTTTGTTAACTGTCCAGTTAAGAGGTCCTCCCAGCTCCTCCGTACATGTTAATACTTGAGGCAGAATGGCATTTGACAAGTCATTCCTCTTATTTTCCCTCCCTTTCATTGAGGAAGCCCCGTGGAATGAAGCCTCTTCCAGTCTGTGTGTGAAAGTGGCGTCTGCCTTGGCCCTTTTCACCTCTGGCTCTGTCACACTGGCCTTCCTCACTGGCACAGAGACTCGGCATTGTTTCAGATTTTGCTCTCTGTTTATGGTAACCTATACTTTTTTTCTTGAGCTCAAAAGGAAAAGATTGCCAGTTTGCATGCACAATTAAAACAAGGAAAATATGTCTATACCTAGAAGCACCATCATTGTGATCCAAACCAGCATACTTTCACCTAACTTTGTTGCTCAATGTCTGTTGATACAAAGACAATACAAATACATACAAGCCAGAGACATCTGAGTAAAACCAGATTAGGAAAATATTACTTAACTGGGACATTTCTAACTAGGAACATGTCTACAGTTTATGAAAGTTTTTTCAAAAGCCCAGCTAAAGATGGGCATTTGTCTTTAGCAGAGATGCACCAGACATTTGTGGTGAGTTTCCAATCTCCATTTTTAAAAACAGCTACTATTGGTCTGCCAGTAAAGATTTTGAGTAACCTCAATGTCTCTTTAATCACAATAATTATCAATTTTTCTAAGAATTTTTTTTTTCAAATTGTCTTGCTCTGAGCCATTAGTTATATTAGAAGCAGATTTGACATTGCACTGTGTGTGAGATAGCAGTTTTTTCTTACAATAGTTTTAACCAGAATAAAAAAAATGACAGTTTACATTTTAAACTGTCTTTAGCATATTATGCTAGCGATATGCATATTTAGTGCAGGTAGTATTACTGAAAGAACACGCTCTGTATTTATTCCCTACAGAGGCTGAATTTCTTTACTTTAATTCTAAAAATACCTAAACCCTGCCAGTGTTTACAAATACAACATGTTTAATGACAGATGGAGTTTGAAAACTGCAAACAATAAAAAGGGTGCAGGTAATTTCGCTCCTTCAGTTTTTGTAACTTTGCAGTTCCAGTTGTTTCTTTCTTGACTATTTGTACTGTATTGTAAGGAAATGTGGTTTTATGACCCCAGTTAGTAATATGCACCAGCTGAAGTTATTTTGGCTTGACCATGGGTCATAATATGTTCCATTTTAAAAAGAGTCAGCTTGCCATTAAGAACTAAAATAAATGGGAATGGAGTTGAAAGCAATATATTAGAGAGTAGTATCAGTTGAATTAAGTCTTGTCTAAGACTTTAACATTGCCACTGTCATCTGGACTGTCTCTTTGGCAACAGTCTTTTCAAAGATTGACCTAAAAGATCAAAATACATTACAGACCTGCTGTCATCTTGTCAAACCTTCAGATCAATCAGATCTTTTGGTTCAAGTCTACTCTGTATCCCCAGAGTCAGAACCAATCTGGAGCAAACTTCCAGAAAACTCGAAAAATGCTGAAACTCTGAGTTTGTTTGTCCTCTTTTTCAGTTAGATGAAACATTACTAATTTTTTTTGGCAGATATTTCTTTATCTATCCTAAAAAGTTTGGTAGAGAAGGACCAAACTCTAGGACATGAAAGACAGAAGAAGCTAAATGCCAAAATCTGTTGATGGCAGACTCAATAAAAGGATTATGTCTCCACTGAAAATACTGTTCTTTTATAGGTTCTTACTTTTAAACTTTTTACACTTATCATGCAACACTAATACTGTAAATATCTAATTTAGAATTTTCTTCTTACAGTAACAAGTTCCACACTGAAGAGTGTTTAATTAAATTCAGAAATACTTTATTGATCATAATGGGAATAGATGTTGGGTTTTTGAGTTTCCAACTAACTGGTCAGATGAGCTCAAACAACTTCAGCTAAAATTTTGCAACGCTGACCACCAGATCTCTGTTTAATTCAATGCATCTGTTTAATGCATTCCCACTTTTTGGCAAACATATTTGTGGATTATTAATACTATATTTGAGGAGCTCAGATAATCCAGCAGAAATGAAAGAGCTGATACTAAACGGGATGAGACAAACTGCCCCAGGGCACACCTCCCTGTTTCCCTTACTGGGTTTAAGTCCTAAAGTTAATACTAGGAGGCTCCCGCTGAACCCCCGCCAAGCTGCTGTCAAATACAATGGCTTTTTCAGGCCTCTATGACTGATGAGAGAGATGTCCTTCGAGCAGCTCTAACACTTTCTTCATATTTCCAAGCACAGGCTGTTATGCCTAGGTACTTTTAGTATCAAACTGCATTGGATTAACTGAGAGCAGTTGCACTTGACTTCTGGTGTCTCACTTTTCATGCAGTTGCCTGGTTTAGATAATGTCTCCCAGCTCAAGCATATTAATCCTGTGACACCACTGTTGCTACTCTAGCATTCCTGCTGTTTTTTGTTTTCTTGCAAAGTGCATTAACCTGTAATCTATCTAATGACTCATAACGGCGTTTAATCATTTTCTCCTTTATGTCGCTTCTTGTGCTAACTAAATTTTTTAGTCTTGATATTATAGGTCGAGACAGCACATGTCAGCACCCATCAGTAATGACATATGAAGGTAACACAGCTAGTAAAGTGTTCAGTCATATGCACAGGCCTGTTCTCAGCCAGCTGTCTCACTTTCCACAGTGGCTCCTGTGTTCCTGCGGGAATCGGCCTTGTCATCCATCTCTTCAAAGCCCTCTGATTTACATCTGTATTTAGCATCAGAGAGGAATGCAGCACTTTCTATCTTCACTTCTTGCCTGTGGCTACATATGCTCTGTGTAATTGGTCATGTAATCTTTTTTTTTTTTCCCGTTATTATCTTTGATGGTTTACCAACAGGTGCCCATGACATTTGTCAGGGCTAATTCACAGGGAGCCTCTTTACTGTCAGTACCAATAAAATGTGTTACGTTCCACCCATTTTCTAGAATATAGGGCTCACCGATTCCTTACAAAGCAATGCACAATAGTAGCATGTGCTGTTATCATGCTACTGTCAGTGACAAGAAGACTATAAACACTCTACTAGGTTTATTTTCCCTAATATTGCGGTAAAAAGAACTCTCAAAGGTTGGTGTACAGGGACAAAAGTCACTTATTCATAATTATGTGGCTGTGGAAATGATTATATTAGCAACTTTGCTTTAGCTTTAGCTAATGTGATAGCATTAGCAGCAGAAAAGTAGTTTTGATACTGTGTGCATTATGTAGGAATAGGCATTTATCTGATAATTTATCGCTAAAGTGAGCAAAAAAAAAAAAAATCGTGTGTTAAATCTATCTTGACAAATTCCGAATTCCAAGGAATGATGTTTGAAAGAACCGATTTTAGAGGTCGTTTTTGGTTGTATGTTGTATTGAGGAACACAACACTGCCCAACCAAAACCTCCTACATTGTCTGCCAGGGCAGATAGCGCTGCTAATTTAGCAAGCTAATATCAGCTTGCTATACTTGTGTTATTTCATATAATACGGGCAACAAATTTTATTATCCTGCAATCAGTACTTGAAAAGTACTACTAAATGTAGTGTTTATTCTATATTTTTGCAGAAATGTATTTCTTATAAGAACAATAACTAAACATTTTTGCAACTACAGTAATCCAAAAGCTGTTTTAGCAACAGTAAGAACAATTTCTTGTCTGCATCTACACCATATTACATAATGTTGCTCTAAAGTTTTAAGCAAATACTGTGATATTCTCAAGGCATTTTCATTCAGAATCTCATACCAGAGCATGTGCACCATTCACTCTGTCATTCTGAGAATCTTGAAAAGTTGTCTGCATGTGAATGTTGCTCGGTTGTTTTTCAATGTAAAACACAAAATCTCTCGTGGCTTGATTTAGGCTTTTAAGTGTTTTTTCTGCTCTATTCTTATGATTTTTACATTAAAATGACGGATATTCTTTTTCTTTTATTTTGAATTTAGTTTCTATGTTATCTGTATAGGTTTTTTTTTTCACCATTCACAGGAGTGTAATTTATTATCTGAGTACCTGTTAACATACTTTGTGAGTGAAAGAGGCTTTGTCTGGATATCCAGTCTTGTGTCTCATCTCCTTCAGACAGTCAGAACGATCTGTAGAATTTCCTCTCTGTAAATTGTCTCGTCAATTATATGCCAACTGATGGGATTATGCAGACGACTTCGCCAAATAGGAGCCTGTGGCTGATATTAAGTTACAAAGAGAGTTTCGTTGGATATTTGACTTCAGATTTCACACTTTGATCTGGGAGTTTACAACTTCCCTAATGGAGTGTCTGCTCGACCCCCTTCCCTCCTCACTTCATTCCATTCCAGCTTCCTTCTCTTGCGCCTTCGGTTTTACAGTCCAGAGATAAATCCTTTTCATAGGCACGCTGGCAAACTGAACTTACACTACCCTTATGAAAGGCTTTAGTTACTTCCTGTCGTAGTGGCTTCCTGTCGTTCAGGGGTGAGTGGGCTGCGCTAATGTCAACACTGCAGAGCTTAAGTCCAAACCCTAGGAAAACAGAAGAGGGTAGAATATTGTGTACTTCTAGCTGACTTGAAGTGGTCCATGGGAATTGTGTCCTGTAGCAAAAAGGAAAGAGAGAAGAGGATTTGTTTAATACAATACCTCAAATGCCAACTGTTTCATTTTGCTCTGGATACAGATGTATTGAGTAACTTTGTATTTGTTCCATTATCTTAATATTGGATAAACATTGTTTATTAAAAATGTCCAGGA
>CAEFZY010028742.1:0-18828 GCA_903066815.1 Brachyrhaphis roseni | reverse complement strand
TGAGAAACCAGTAACCTGCTCCCAGTGTCAGAATCTCACTGGGGAAGAAACTGCATTAGGTTTTCTATCACTTTATTATTTATGATATAACTGATGTATATTTGCATATAAAATAAGTCAATAGGGTTTAATTTACAATTTTAATGTCTTCGTGTCATGAGGTAGATCTCAGCCGGCTGGTGAGAGAAAAAGTAGATCTTGGTCTCAAAAAGTATGAGCACCCCTGTACTAAAGCATTACATAAATAACAGAGACTGCATTTTAGTTGAGCCCTCATACCTGCATGACAATTGATCCTCGCACAACGTGATCCATGGTCCCATAATCAAATGCATCCTTGACATCAAGGTAAAAGTTCTCCTTGTCTGGGCTGATTGCCCGCAACAGCTTAGTGATGTTGTTGGAGTACAGGGTGCTGGACTGTGTTGGCAAGCGGCTGGGCAGATCTGTGTAGCCAATATGAGTCACTCCCTAAGATAATCACAAATTGAAAAATGTAGAAAAAGTAACACATATTACATATATTATTTTTTCAAGATATTTGCACTTTCTTCCAGTTTTTCTAGTAGTGCTGCTGCTCTGCACTGACCTTGTATACGGACAGTTCTCCTGGAACTGTGGTCTCAATGTTTCCTCCGGCCTCGGCGGCCATATCCACCACCACTGAACCATCCTTCATGCTCTCTACCATTGGTTTAGTGATGAGAATTGGTGCCCTCCTACCTGCAGTGTTACAATTTTAAGAAAAAGAAACACATGCAAAAGACAATGGCATTAAAAATGTAAAATGTTAAATGTAAGGCATCTAAAGCTGATGTAAATCTTTGGATCACGCTAACTATATCAAGTATTTCCCTAACGTCAGTCTAACATTGTGAGAAATTCCCAATAGCTGGAGGAAAAACAACTTGTAGCGTACCTGGGATAAGAGCCGTGCTGATGACAATGTCCACTTCCTGACACTGCTTGGCAAACAGCTTCATCTCTGCCTCTATGAATTCCTTCGACATTTCCTTGGCGTAACCTCCCTGGCCTTCTCCTGACTCCTTTATGTCCACCTCCAGCGGCTCTGCGCCGAGAGATTTAAACTGCTCCAGTGCTGCAGCTCTGGAAAAGACAGGAGATGACGTAAAAAAAGGGGATACATTTGTTGGAAATCTGATTATGAAACAAACACTGAATGTAATAAAAATTGTAAAAAACAAAGAAAGAAAATGTATTCATGAACAATATATAGCCAACTCTGTATTTTGAACTACCGGTCAAACAAAATGCTTTATCTATGCATTATCAGAAATGTGGATAATAATGAGAGGGAAATAAAACTGTGAAAAGAATATTTTCAAACATAGCAACAAAACTACATTTTAATTAAATCTTTTAAAAAGCCTTCATCTCTAGCTAACAATAAAGAAATTCCTCAAAAACAAAATACGTCATTTTAGTCAAATACTGCTCAGCTTGCTGTACAAACCTTTGTTTCTGTTCTAATGTAATTTTCAGGTGAATGATTCAGAACAACAACCGTGGACACCAACCTGGTATCAAATCCTCGGACGATGGCTCCCATGGCCCTGGCAGAGCCAGCAGCTGCCAGACCTGCCACACCTCCCCCAATAATCAGCACCTGTTCACAGAAAAGGCTGGGAGTGACTAAAGCAATGCTGCAGCATAGCTGCAAGACAGTTTCAACTCAATAGATGGATAGAGAACACCAGATCGATTCACAGTCAATCTACTCTCACCTTTGCAGGTGGCACTTTACCAGCTGCTGTGATTTGTCCCGTGAAGAAACGTCCAAAATTGTTGGCTGCCAAGACGACGGCTTTGTATCTGAGGACAAAAATAAGAGAAAATGTTGAAGTTTAAGCAGAACAAAGACAGTTTACTGAAAAACACTCTAGGAGCTGATAAAGTAACGTATGCAACTTATCTATAAATATGACAGCATTATATAAGTACTGTTTGACTATGGATATAAACTATTAAAAACAGGTTTTAACATCCCTGCTGTTATTTGCACAGCCTTTAATTTCAAGTAAGTAGTCCATCGCTGATTTCAATGCACAAATATACACATATCATTTTTTTATAGTCCTATTCAGTTGCTCTTTTATCGTTATGTTTAACGATTGTCCAGTATTGCCTTTTCCTACTTTATAAATTGCTCTTACAATTCAATTTCTTTGTCTTATCTTTTTCTGGTTTTATTTCTTTGCAACGTGCTGATGGTTCTCCTGAATTTCCTCACTTGGGACAATAAAGAAGATTTCTCTTCGATACTTCTATTTTTTTTGCTTGTTGACCAAGATATTTGTATTGTAACCGTGGTTATTAAGGTCATGTATTCTCAATCAGAATATAAGCATGTTATGCAAGTATAATATATCTTCACATTAAAACATATTCTGGTCTATGAACCACAACATGAAAATCTAAATGCAGAACATTCCAGCTTGTGTACCTACCCTGCAATGTTTGCCATGGAGCTCAGTGCATCATAACCCTGGGCGATGGTGACCCTGGGCACCTGGTCCATTGCCAGGACCGTGGCCTTCTTCTTGGACAGCATGTCCATAAGTTCAGGGTTCTGAGCTGGGTAGATGAAACTGAGTAAAGTCGATGATTCCTTCATCAAGTCCACCTCATGAGCCCCCAAAGCAGGGTTAAATGTGGGCGCACGGACCTGGAACCCAACAAATCCAGTTGAGAAAAATACACAGACTTATTATAATTCTACACATAGATAGATACTGGTATTAATTCAGTGGAATTACTTTTTAATTGCTTTTTTTTTTAATATTATTATTTCTGTCTGCCTGCATTTGGGAGAAAAATCAAAACCTTGCAATAAGTCTAAATTAAAAGTAAATATGTAAATTAATTCTCACAAATTTCAGCTGTTTTATCAGTTGGCTATGAAAATATGTTGTGGAATGGTTCCACTGTAAGAAAATACTGATTACAGATTAAATAACTTTTTCCCTCTTCAGCCACTTCGCATTTTTATTTCCTCCTCCATCAGTTAAAGCCTACCTTCACCAACAAGTCGGATGCCAGCACATCTTCCACGTTTTTAATTGTTGCTCCAGCTTGAGCGTACTGTTCATCAGGGAACTTGGAGGGCTCCCCGGCTCCAGACTCCACAACGACATTGAAGCCCTGCTTGATGAGAGCCTGGACACCAGCTGGAGACAGGGCCACACGACGCTCGTTCTGGAAAATTTCTTTGGGAACGCCAACGGTGAGTTGCTTGTATGGGATTCCTGGAAAGGCAAATACCAAAGAGATTTGAGATAAGGTCCAGCTGTTGAATGATTCACATTTCATGACATTTCATAGCTGACTGATAGAAACCTGGAAAATAGAAACAAACAAAAGCTTTAAAATCAATGTGATAATTGCAGACACTGACTCTATTTAAGTAAATCCTTTGAACATTTTTTAAAATTACAAACTGACACAAAACAGTCAATAAAACTAACTAGAATTTATTGTTTTAAGCACATAAATGAGAAACTGCCAGAAGAAGTCAGAATAGGCTACATTGCAGAAGACTAATTTATTTAGAAAGAAAAACAACTTCCAGTTCCTTAAATTATTAGCTAAGGGTATGGCAGATGTCTCACCATGTGCATTACATGCACTTTTGCCTTTTAGAGGTTGCTTTTTACCACATGTAATTAAACTGAATAAACATTAACCTGAAGTTTGGTATGTTTTCTACAAATCCAGGCTGTTCAAAATATGGCCAGCAGGTTATTTGTGGTCCTCTGAATAATGTTGTGTGGTCTATGACCACAATTCAGGAATGGTACAAATGTGGCCTGCCAGAAAAGGTCATTGATGCAAATGGAGACTACTTTATTATTATTATTATTTTTTAATCTAACTAAAATGTATGTCAGGTACAACACATTTGTCTATAACAATTTATAAATTCTCTTTCTACAACAACAAAAAACACACAAATAATATATTGTTTCCTGAAAATATTGCAAGTTCAGTTTACAGTATTATGCTGTTTTGTTTGTGTATTAAACAGTTAAACTTAAAGATAATCATACTCCTTGCAGATTTAAGTTTAAGGTAGTGATTTAATTTTACTAATATTTTTATTCTGACTGCAAGTATAATTATTGCTTTGCCAAAATCAAGCCAGAGTCCCGACTTGAATCTAATAGAGACTCCAAAGATTAGAATGATGGCAAAAAGACCTGGAACTGTTCATCAAAATACCAGTGAAAACATGCCAGTGACTATAAAAGTGGTTTGACTGCAATAATTCCAATATTTTTTTTTTTCAAATTGATTATTTATAAGGGTGTTAATAACATTGAAGATGACTTTTTATAATAAAATGCAAAAGCAACACACCTTTTCCATTCAATTATCCAATTAGATTTATTGAAACCAATTTTAAATCAAAATCTTCCAATAATTTTTGGATTAAAAATACATTCATGAGATTTAAACAGGAATAAAAAGAAGGCAAACAACCAAAGAAGTAAGTTCAGCGCCGCCTTAGAAGAAAGTTATTTCCGAATCTTTGAGCAACAAGCAGGTCACATGCTGCATTAGCAGCAATGGAAAATTCCACCTCAGACCTTTGTTTCCCCTTCTCTTCATATAAAAACAAGTGTGATACATTTCTGTTTCCTCCCTTTTTCTTCTGTGAGAATCCATCTCAATAGCCAGATACTTAAAGGGATTTTAAATGTCTAAAAATCTAAAGGTTAACAATACAATTATATTGGGTGTTCTCTTTTTTTAATCCCAGTATAGATAAGTCCACAGAGGTCAAAGCTAGGTCATATCAACACACAGCCTGTGCCTGCTCTACAGAAACTTGTCTGTAGCTGTGTGTTCAGGACAGATGCTGCCAGCTGTTACTGGACCTGTAGGAATGTCAACCTCTGTCACCATGAACCAGGAGGAGAAGCAAACACACGCAAACATTAAGCTCCTGCAGCCAGCTAGCACCGGTTCATAGGACACACTTTCTGGCTGCTTCAGATTAATGGCGGCAGTATCCTCAAAGTGATATTGAAGCTCAAAAACAATACAGGTAGCACTTCCTGAAGTACTTTTAAAAAAATGTCCTCAGTTTGGTTTTTCATGCCTATATATTTACTAAAAGAACATATTTTTTTAAAGCAGGTATTTAAATATAACCATGCAATGAATAACAATTAACAGGTAATGCTACTATAGATAAAGATGACAAATTAAACTGCAGTATGGGAGCAAATTTGAACTTTTAAAAAAATCAGGAGTAAAAACAACAACTCAGGCTAGAAGCCATCCAGCTGAAACACAAACTCATGAGACTTTCCACCAAAGCTACAGGTGGTGTTGCCTTCATGTGTATAGCAGTAGCTGTGCTCTATTTACAGAGCCTTGCAAATGTACTCACATCCCCATTTTGTCATATGTGTGCATAATAGTAAAGTGGAGGAACATAGATACAAGGTTTTCCCAAATTGTACAAATAAAAAACAGAAAAGAGTGCCATATCTCAGTCTAAGGTCTGTATTTAGCTCCATATTTCTTCTTATTAACCCCAATCCCCCAATTATGTCAAACCACCAGTTTGTTTGAAACAGTTGTATTTCCTCAGGTTGCAGATTATATCTGAAAATCAGCTTTACTCCAGGAAAGTGTCAACATTACAACTGCATGCTGTCAGTGCACACTGTACAAAAATCATACTGGTGTTAGAATTTCATGGCAGCAAACACAACATGACTCTGCAGAGAGTCTTTACTAAAGAATCACTTCACCAGCATGTTGCTTAGGATTTATAATATGAAACCTTACTTTTATTTGACTGTTTTTGGATTAAACTTTACCTGGACTTGTGCTCCGCCACAGCGCTTGATGAGTCCGGAAAAAGCGCACACATATTGATTTAATGGCAGGGCTGGTCTGCACCTTCATGGATGAGACGCTCCCGAGCACTGGGGTTGAGCAGCTGGACACCACGATGCGCAGGAGGCTCGCCATGGTGCATGCACACCTGACACTCGCACTGCAGCAGGAGCTCAACAGGACCGACAGCAGGCGTCCTGGGGAGGAGACACAATGGATGTGTGCCAGCAGGAAAACAAAGCAGGGGGTGGGGAATTAGTAGAGGTCAGGAAAGAATGGATCCAAGAAGGTAAACAGACACATCAATACATTTTCTGACACTATCAGGGGATTTTAAACAGAAAAATGTTCAACCTTGCAGGAAAAGAAAGCACAATTGCTATTTTGTTTGTTCCATATGGCTTTAAAGAGGGAGGAGTGGGGTTATGTTATGTGCATTCGCAAAAAAAATTACAACCAACCATTCACTTAGGTTGTAGCTCACTGACCAATACCAAGCATGTGGGACGGCATGTTTACTGTACATCAAGAAAATCAAACAGGCTAAACTGGACTTGGTGTCTGGTATAGTAAGGTTAAATCTAGACGTGACTGGTTAGCAACAGGCTATAAACTTCTCTCTGCCACTCTTTGACCTCAATAAAGAGGACAACTAAGAGTACATGCTAAACACACACGCACACACAAAGCAATGTGGGCACCAAAATCAAAGTAAAATGAACCGAGATTACAACCTGTCCCAGCAGAAAAAGACAAGTTTGGGCAAAACGTATTCATTTGTTTTTTAACTACCTCCTTCAGAGCACTTATCAAGCAGTCATTTTCTATTACCAGCTACTCAGTTATATTTGCTGCCAATACTTATAATGCTGCATCTTGTGAATTCTTTATGGTGATTTACTGCAAAAAAATAAATAAATTTCATATTTATGTATAAAATATATTATTGATCTAATATAGTTTTAGGAAAGCATAGATCAAGCTTTTCCTCACCACTAACAATTTCTCACTTGCATTGTGGTCTGACTTACTGATTCTGACTGGATCCTAAAATTTTATTATAAGGACAAGAACAAATCAGATTTTGTAAAAATGCAAAAAGGAATTAAATAATCATATTTATTCAAAAACAATATGTACCTCAGTAATGACTGCTGGCACTTGATGTAAAACTGATGGAGGTTTGTGATTTTGATGCATTTAAAGATTAAAGGGAACTCAGATTTTATGTTTTCTTATTTTTGATTGATTGATCTGATTTAGCACTAACTTAAATCAACTGAGGGCAAAACTGGCCAATCTAAGTTTGACTGGTGCATTTCTACATGCTATTGAACTTAATTGAACAATTTAGCATCACCTGTAGTGCATTCAAAATAGACTGGTCACTTCAAAATCACTCAGCAAACATATTTGAGTCTACTTACTTATCCGCATTCAAATATAGAGAACCACTCAATTTAAGTTAGTAATGGAGTAAAAAATATAAAGATTTGACCATTTTGAAAAAGAGCATGTAGTATCATGTTTTCCATTCATGCATCTTGTACTTTTTCTGCACATATTTACCGGTTAAGCAGCAGTATAAATCAGGTTAGAGAGGTCTGGCTAACAGCTGCCCGTTCACCTCTAAATCCAGGGAAAGTAACAACTCAAATCAATGACTTCCCCGCAACAGCATTGTTTTCCAACAGTGTTATTCACAGAACCTGTGTGGATTTAATGTGCTTTAGTCAGCAATGGAGTTCCTCTGTGCGACACATCCATGCTGACTCCACCGCTTTCTTTTTGTCCCCTCTCTCTGCAGAACAGAGGAGCTAACATGAGCTAGCTAACCGGCTGGCGCGCTGAGAGGCTTAGGAAAAAAAAAAAATCCCCATGCTTTCAACGTAGTAGGCGATGAGTCAAAACAGGACCACTGCGCATTCAAATGTACTCGAAACTAAACAAATGCAAAGTGAAAAGTGGGACAAGTGAGGTTAATGACGAATACCTTCACTGACCTTTGCAGACAGTCCGGGCTCTGTGCAGCACAGCCGACTTTCCGTCGACCCGGAAGGAGTCGGCGGATCAGCAGCTCAGAAAAACATTGACGTGTTGGCACCGCGGTCAGTGACGGAGCACAGAAAAAACAAATTAAATATCTTGTCGTAGCTCGTGTATTTCAGTTTCTTATAATTTAAGTGAAAATGTAATAATTTTGGATGTTATTACATTTATTGAACGATGCGGAAAACATGTTCTGAAGTAAGATTTGACGTAAATGTAAACTGTAAAATGAAAACTGCACTACATAGATATAAGCAGATAGGTAGTTATAGAGAAACTCCCCAATGAGCGCATTAGTCAAATATTGCAGGTCATTTAAAAATAAATTGTGCTGAAGGTGCATGTCCATATCTTTCCACGGTGTGTCGCTTTATTATAGCCCAAAGTATGAAGAACACTTGTTCCGCGTTCTGGGCGAGCCATCGTTTCACTTTTCATGTTTATAAGGAGATGAAAGACAAAACAAATGTGAAAAATTATCCCTAGGCTTAGTACAAATGACAGTTTCATTTATTAAGGGGAAAAGAAGCTGCACAAGCCAACCTGGTATCTCATGTTAAATGTATCCCTAAAGCAAACTGGCTGTGCCATACTTGGCAGAAACAACTTACTTGAAGCAACTTGCAAAGAAACTTTTAATCACTATGGAGAGATATCAGTTCTCTCTACGTTGGAATTTTTTTTTATTCAGGCTAAACTGGAGAGACTTTGATCATAAATTACCTTTCAAAGGTCACATCACAGCATCTCGTTTCGATTTAGAGTCCAGACTTTGACTAGGCCACTATAAGAAAAATTTTTGTTTGGTTTTTGAGGCATTGAGAGGTTGGCCTGCTGTTGAGTTTCTTTCAGATTATTGTTCTGCTACATAAGACATCATGGTATTATCAATCTTGCCAGTCATCCACATCATGTATCGTCATTCAGTTGTGATCAACTGTATGAAGATACAGCACTCCACAAGAAAAGGCAAAGCCTCTGAGTTTAATTTTGTACTTATACACAAACAAAATTAAAACAAAATCATTAAACATCAACAATCACAAATTAGGCTAAACATTTTCTATTCCTTTTTGATAGTTGCCAATAGTGGCACACTTTGAGACAACACGTTCCAATAGTGAGGTTCAGTATCTCAAATATGACACATTTTGGAACCACAAAGGGTTTGTTGCTAAAACGTACAATGGGACAAAACACATTTTTCAAAATGCCATACTGTATAAAGCACAAACTGAAACTAAATGCAAGGTTTCATTAATGTTTCTGATGTTTAAAATCTTTCTGTAAACAATTTTTTTTTTCACTGTTTGAGGAGGTGTTTTTAGAAAACACATTTATTCTGAGATTCATGGGGATGACATCCCAATGATAGGATATTTTTATCAGTGTGTTGCAAAATGTTCTGTTCCAATAAATGAAATACTAAGTGGGCGCTATAATGATCAATTTGCTATCTATGCTCTGAAATAATTTTCTTTCCTTTTTGGAAACTTCTTTGCCATTTCTAGGAAGATTTTAATATTTCAAGCCCACATCACATTTCATTTTACCTTTTCTTTGGACTCAGACACAATATATGTGCATGAGATAAGGTTTTCACGGGTGTTCCTGCTGTTTCTATCTGTCTGTTTTTTGTGCACTGCAGTCTTGTCCCTCATATGCAAAATAGCCCTGGTTTAATAACTTTATATACTGCACACATTGGTTTTTGTTGACCTGAGTTGCACATTTGAAACAGAACAGAACTGTATTGACTGTATTCTTCTACTTACACATGATCATCTGGTTCTCTTTATCAGGCGCTGAGGGAAGAATGCATAGTTTCTTTTCTTGCGTCTTGTTCCAGCATTGCACCCGCAGATACAAATTGTCTTTGTTTGCTTTTTTCAGTTAGAAACTATAAAAAATGAACAGATTGAGACACCACTTTGAGCTCAAGGGGCAACCCATCTTTATTAAAAGTGGTTTTGGCTCAATTGTAACCTAGCACTTAATGATATTTTGGTCCATGCACACTTAACCTGTAGCTGTTTCAAATAACACCGAACTGAAACAAACAAAAATAAGCCTGTATTTATAAATAATTAAATTTTACAAAGGAGAACTAGTATGCCATTAGAACTTTCTGCTCAGCAAGAATAAATTCGACCAGACGATCAGCAGATCACTCCTCAAAGTTTCCATATTCAGTGAAACATCCTTTGACTCGACATCTATTTTTCGTTTTGGCTCTGATAAGCTCAATAACACCCAGAGTGAGTGAGGTTAAACAAGAATAGTAGTTGTGTTGCAATCTGAAAGTTGTTAGTTCTTTCCAGTCACTATCTGCTGCAGTGTTTTCCAACCCTGGTTGTCAAGGCACACTGACTTGGATGTGTCAGATGTTTGCCTGCTTCAACACACCCCATTTAGATGATTGCAATTCAGAAAAAGCCTGTTAATCAATTGAAATCCTGTGTGCTGAAGCAGGGAAATGCCAAATACAGTACATGCACTACTGCATGGTTTTCAAATAAGTATGGTGACACAGTTGTCGGGAGGAAATGGGGCACCTGTTCATCAGCCTGTTTTTTTTTTTTTGTAACCGTGTTTTTTTGTGCTTTTATATAAAAAGATATGAAACTTGTGCAACATAATTTTATTCTGCATTGTGTCTTTGAGGTGGTGCTGAATTACAATAAAGTAAATCTTGACTCTTGAAGGCCAAGTTCTGTGTCGTTCAATATGTAAACATTTCAAGAACTATCAGCTGTGTTGTTGGCTTGTGCTGAGTTTCTTTGCTTTAAACTTTTTTTGCATAGTTATTACCTTTAGGCATTGAAAATAAAATAATTTCATTTACCTTTATGGAAAATATAAAAATGAATAATAATAACAAAAAAAAAATCACAAATACAGAATACAGATTAAAAACACAATGCATCACATAAACACGAAAACAAAATGTACAATTTGTGAAAAACTGCTTTTTGGATGCAACTCGGGTCAAACTAAATATGTCTCCCGATTTTATGGTGTATTACTGAGTACTCTACAATATCTTTGCATTTCACCAGGTCTCTTAAGATACACATATAAGAGGTTAAACATTGTGAGGTGCAACTGTGAAAGAATTGTTTGCTTTGTTTTGGAACTAATTCTTAAAGACTAATTTGGCTTTGCGCAAGTTTTTCTTTCATAGTCAACATGTTTCATCCAGCTTGAACTTTTTTCAGATTCACCATCTGTTCTCATATCTGAGTGTATTTTGGGGTTTACTGTCATTTCCCTTTCTGTCACCATTTTTGGACATCTGGCTGAAGAGTGAACTTCCTGCTTCTTTTCTCTCGCAGGTCACTTTTGCAAGTTTCCTTTCTCAGTTGCTTTCCTCTATTACACAAGACAATCAGCAAATTATATTTTTTTCTAATTAAAATCCCTAAACATATAAAACAAGTTGCATCTCTCACTAGATAAATGATACTAATTTTTTAATATAACATTTTCCTAGCTCTGCATTTGTTTCCAGGTAACACTCTGCATGTGAAGATCTGTTCTCTTGATTAAATGTGTCGCAGGCTGGTTCCCTTCACTCTGACCAACTTTCTGACTTAAGTTGTGTAACAACAAGCTTCTTTGACATATACAAGTTCAAGTTTATTTGCGTATTCAGCAATGTAGTTCAAAGTTCTTCTAAAGACCTTGACACTGGGTTGATGTGCTGCATTTTCCTGGTTTTGGTGAGAATGCAAGCAGCAGCATTCTGAATAAGTGTTGAGAGCAAATGTGCACATGTGCATTTATTGGAGCACTGGTTAGAGTGCATCTGTGTTTGTGACGATTGTTGGATTGCCAATAAACAAAAAAGTATCTTGTTCAGACACAGATAATATGTGTGCATGCATGAATATAAGAGTGAGAGAAAGAAAGAGAGGCAGTGAGAGATTTTTTTTTTCTCAAGAAAAGTCTTTGAAGATGCAGAAAATTCCAGGAGTTTCCTGTTAACAAGCCTGGGCTATAATGTGAACCAGGAGTGTGTCTGTGAATGAGAATCAGTCTCTTGGCTGGTGAGAGGAGTTAGGATCCCAGCAGTCTTGGCAGTCCTTTCCAGATTCCACATTTGATTCGCTTAATTTTTTCAGAATGCAAAGTTTTGCAATGCTCAGAGGGGCTTTGAGATTCAGGATGCATCGTTTTGAAACTTATTAACTCAAGGTTTTTGTGAATTTTCTTGTTTTTTTAATCATTTGTGTTACTGGGAGGTCCTTCCACTGTGTTTTGGAGGCTGCTCTGTTTTCCGAGAGCGAGTGGTGGAGAAAGCAACATAAGAACTGCAGATTTTGTATCCCAGATGACATTTTACAAGCAGCAGCAGCGCTCTGACACATGATCAAACTCGGTTTCAGCCATATCAGTAAAGATGTTGCATTTGTATACTTCACACCACCTTGTGTCGCTGCTTGCTTTGTGGAGCCTCAGCTGCACAGGTTTGATCACAGCCTGGCCAGGCAGTGATCAAACTGGAAGTAAGCCAAAAGCTGATTTGGACCCAAATGTGAGAGACTGGGGAGATTACTCAGATCTCCCAGCTGGAATTGAACATGGACTTGGACTAGAAGAGGACAGAGAACATGAAGAAAACAGAGGAGTCAGGGAACCATCATCCAACTTGGCTCCTGAGCTGGATTTCCTGGCGGACTTTTCAGGCAGGAGAAGCTAACTAATCAGCTGATGCATCCATTTACCTACTCACACTTTATTCAACTTCAATGTTCCCTCCAGGTAAGAAGCGGCTGTGGGTGATAACTGCTCCATCACACAATGATAACTACCTACGGATGATGGAAAAACAGCTTGAAGACATGGAGCAGGTAATTTGCTGATGAATTCATAATATCAAGGTTTTCAAAATGTGTTACAAGTAATACTTCTGGTACTTGGGCAATCTTGTAAAAATATCACAAGTTAAATCCAGCTGTAAGCTGAAGCATAATATACAGTTGTGTGGAAAGAGGCTTGATCCCTTACAGATTTCTTCTTTCTTGATGGACTGGGAAACAAATTCTGATATCATAAACTGAGTAAAAACAAAATGCAATATTCAAATAATGTTTAAAGAAGTAAAAAAAAAAAAAAAAAAGAAAGCTAAATAAACTGACTGACCCCTTTTTAAATTCTGAATCAAGTTTGATTAACAACAAAAACACAAACAGCTAAAAAATCTGTTGTTTAGGGACAGTTTTTCAAACAAGTTTTCCTCAAAATAAAAATACGGTGGACAATATTTTGAGAACTCCTGAAAATTACTGAACTGGATGATGGTGAAACAGGAGTTACTGATGATTGCCTGTCTTGTATTCTATACAATAGTCTGTCACTTGAATCAGGGAAACCAGCATAAAAGGGTTCCTGTTGTAACTTTCCTGTAAGAAAGTTCATCAAAATTGCTTGGTTTTCTGCTTAGTGACCAATTTAAATGTCCAAAATATATTCATTTGGACATTTTCAGTCTTCTTACTGAATTATTTATACAGATTTTGCTGAAACTGTCTCTTGTTTCTTCATATTTTTC
Organism: Brachyrhaphis roseni; assembly: GCA_903066815.1. Lineage (NCBI taxonomy): Eukaryota > Metazoa > Chordata > Actinopteri > Cyprinodontiformes > Poeciliidae > Brachyrhaphis > Brachyrhaphis roseni. The sequence continues at coordinate 5,354 of CAEFZY010028742.1, read as the reverse complement.
TTCTAAGGAGGAGGTCATTCTCATAATATTTTCAAGTGATCTTGTGCCATTTCTTTTCAAAGCATCTTAAAGCCTGTGAGCACAGTTTCATGTACACAATGTACACCTTATTTATCTTATTTATGTAATTAATTTAAAATCAGTAACGTGATCTGCCGTTGACTGTAAACTAAAGAATGATGTATTGCTCAGTTTCTGTGTGGGGTGCTTTCTGTTTTCTTACAAACATGATACTAAGATGCTGTTCATTTCCTTGAGTTAGTTTTTCATAAAGGCCTGGCCATCTGCTCTAGTACTCCAGCATTCCTCATTTCTTTACAACAGACTGCACATCTGCTGCCTTCAAAGACTAGAGAGAAAATAAGTGAAAACAAAACAAAGCTACAAGGGTGTATTTTGACTTCAGAAATCCTCAAGAACTACTGATCAAAGCCACTTTAAAAATGAATTCTTTGAACGTGAATGGTAAGAGTGAATGGAAACCTTTCCATTGCCTGTTTTTCTCCTGTGTTGTTTTCAGAAAGGGCTGAACTGCCGTTTAGCAGAAAGAGACACTTTCATCATAACCATCATCCAGAATGCCATGATGGAAGGTCGCATCCAGAAAACAACTTTTCAAGGAGATGCAACGGTGGAGAATCTGGATCCTGACACTGTTACCAAACTGCTTCATTACCTGGAGCTTTCCAGCCAAGTAAAACTGCCAACAGACTTTCTTTTTGCTGTTTTTGCTTCTGTATCAGTTATGCTTGCCTCTAGCTTACTGTAAGTTGTGCTTTATCTGAAATATTTCAGGAGCAAACCTTCACCATGCTGGTCATGAGGAAGAACCTCCAGGTCAGCGAACGTTTTCCTTACCCAGTCCGTGTTGAGGCAATTTTGGAGCTCATTGATCAGTTCCCAGTGAGGAAACTGGAGAAGATGACCAGAAAAGGATCAAACTTAAGGTTTTGTCAGTGGGCAACACTGGTTTAGTGAGAAACTTAAAACCTGTTGAAAGTTTTTTTAAATCAGACATAAAAATCTGTCATATAGACAAATTGGTGCTATTTTAGCAAAAGCTAGTAAAGACGTTTATACATTACAACTCAAGAAAGTTTCTTTTGACCAGCTGCTGTAAAAAGATTATCTCAAAGCTTTTTCTTTCATAAACTGTTAACATGTAAATAATTACATTTTTACATGTAATTAAAATGCTCATCAACATGTAAATGATGAGCATTTTGCATGGTAGAAACACAAATAAAGATAAAAACCCACTAAAGACAAAACTATAAGAAGACTATTGAATTCCCTAAAGAAAAGCTTTTAGAAATGTTATATCTAATTATGCATGACTTAAAGAATGGAAATTAATGTAAAAATGTCCGCAAGCTAATTAAAAATAAAATTAACTATATAAATAAAATAATAAGATTTGGGAACATTTGCATTGATACTATATCACACAGATGACAGATACTTATATAATATGATTAATATAATTTTACTATCTAATTATTTTAATGAATTGCATGTGTCAACATAACTTTAGTCAATATGAATGAAAAAAATATAATTTTGAAATACACTGTAGTTTTGTAAATTTCTTATCAGTTTCTTACTGAATTGAATTATGAACAATGGGCATGTTTACTTATTTGTAATGGTAATATATGAATAATAATAAATTCTTTGTTTTGTAACTATAAATAATTTTGGTTGTATTTACTCTATAAAAAATACACTTCTATTATTTTTTTAAATCAATCAAGAGTTTAGTCATCTGTGATAGTTCACCTCTTTTTTTATATATATATTTTTAACTATGATTTTGTTGTAGGTGTAAAACCACAAAAAAGAAGGTTGTAATGAAAAGAAGAAAGATGAAGAAGATGGTGCTGAGTCCCCAGAGAGCGGGAGACGTGACTTCAGTAGTGGCATCACAAAGACAACCCTTGGATAAAAAGGCTGCGCTGAGAAGTAAGATTCAGGATATACTCAATGGCAGGTCGAGGTTTGTGATTCGAAAGACGCCTGGTGGATCCACAAGAGGAAAAGTGTCAAACAGTGATAACTTGGAAACCTCCAAAGTGGCCAGTGGAGTCCAGTCTGTTCCACAAACTGATGAGAAAGTGGAAAAAGACAAGTAATGTTTGTTCAATTTTCACGCTTTACTGAGAAATGAACATTGAGCATTAAAATGCTAGATGCACATGCCTTTGGTAGAGTTTTTCTATTTTCTTTACAGGCCTCCTTCTTCCACTGATAAAGAAAAGGAAAAAAATGGAGGACAAAACACCAAAAACAAAGAAGAACCAAATATGAAGACGGAGACAGAGAAGAAACAGAGCACAAAGAAAAAGGGCAAAGGGAAGAAAGGAAAGAAAGGAAAGGGAAGAGGGAAAAAATCCAGCAGAGAAGTGAGTGAAGAGGATAAAACAGCTCTGAGAATATTTTTGGACAGTATGCGAGGGTCCAGAAGGCTGATGGTGAGAAACTTGCATTAGGACAGTCCTGCCCTTTTATTTTAATCCTTTGCCAACAAATGTTTCTGTTTTTGGTCACCAGCTGATCTCGACGCCAAGCAGGGACACAACTCTGTACATCCAGCAGACTGAGGAGAACAACAAGCAGCACTGTGAACTTGGCATCAGGAAGATAACCGTGGCGACTATTGTGGGAGAAGGAAGTGACGCCACGATCTCTGTGCAGCACCAGCAGCTCGGTAGGAAAAATATTTTGAACATTTGCTTTTAAATCATTTGGTTATAGTTCCTCAGCTGAGTTTAACTCAAGTTCTCTGAAGATATTTTAAAGATGTGAAAACCCCCTGCCATTAATAACTTCAGTTAACAGGGGAGTGTTATATATGTTTTAGAAAACCATGACCTGGTGGAAATATGGTGTTTCTATAAAGCACTAACAAAGATTGTCTTTACCATCTGTTATGGCGTCTTTAGCACAATATAGTGAAAGTTAACTGAGGACACAAATTTAGAGTAGAAACGTTCACTGCTGGGAAAAACAACGCTCAATTTATCAAGCTAATATATGTATTTATTGAAAGACTTTTGTCAGAGCTGCTTTAAAATAAGCTCAATTTAAAATTCTACCAGGATACTAAAGATCTGTCCAGTGGTATTCCAGATGGCACTGTTCAGCGAGGGGAACTCAGGTAAAGTTTTGTGTCGAATAAATCCTGAATGGGTTAATACTGCTTATTTGCATGTAGATTCAAAGGACAGTGGATTCCCTGTGTTGTGCAGTGTATGAACTCATGGAAAATATGGCCAAACACCACAGCCCTTCAATGTTTATCAAGGAATTCCTCTTGATCATATCTTGCAAAGTGAATATTTTAAACAGAGTTTGGGATATATCAGTGCTTTGTTCTATTTGTGGAAACATGCACACAATAAAAGCTTTAATTCTCCTGCAGTCCTAGCTCAGTACTTGGAAAGAGGGAGGCAGATGCATGATGGGGAATGTGACAGAGGGGGTGAGGCACAAGCACCGTCACTCAGACGGTATCATATTAAAAATAAATGCAGTAGTCAAATATATATGCTTTATAGCACGTTTAGTTTGAATCTTGTAAAATGACAGCTACACTTCGGTTTACATCTTTCAGAAGAACTCAACAGTGTCATGATTAATGATCTCAACAGAGTGTGGAGAAGATTTTAATATGTTGTGTTGTGTTTTGTGGATTTGGGACTAACTGTTTCAGTGTTTGGCTGTGGTATTTTGTCTTTTCTATGTGTGTTTCAGAGTCTGAGCGTCCTCTTAAGGATCAATCAGAGCAAGACTTGGACTCACGTCTGATCCCTCTGTTAAGAGCAGAGCTCGGCTTGTCGTCCTCCGACCTCTTCTCAATGACTGTCACGGATTACGACATCAAACCTAAAGTAGGAGAATGTCTCACTCAACTTTGTGGCTTCCTACTTGGAGGTCACGTTTTCTTGTTTTAGCAAATATTAACATTGAGGTGTGTTGAAATAATCGTAACCATCAACATTTAGGGTAAGGGTAAGATCAGGAATCTACACTACAATGTTTGTATTTTTTTATTTGTGTGAAAACTTTTAAGCTCATTAAAGTCTAAAATGCTTTACAGTAAAAAATTTTCAATCTGAGTTTTGGGATTTTGGATCATGTCACATTAAGCAACATTAACATAAAAGTCGGTGTTAATGAAATTCAAATGAACTAAATAGGACTTTCTTGTTGTCCATTCTTTTTTCCTTCTTTCACTTGCCCTCATCTTTGCTTCAGAGAGTCTTTGAGGCTCCTCCATCAAGCCAAGCTCTGTTCGAGTATATTGACAACTTTTCCTCCAGGTACTCTGAGAAAGAGAAAGAAAGGAAAAGCCCTGCTGTTTGCTCCAAAGACATACAAGCACCTGAGGTTGAGAACTCACTGCTCAGGTAGTCATTCAGTCATACAAAGGATGCATCTGCAGACATTTTTTTTAAAAGTCTCCGGATGCAGTTTTAAATAGACTGCATAGATTTTGTTTAGCATTTATTTATTTTATGCGATCTAATTATGAAAAATTGACTTTAATTCTAGTATGATGATGTTTTTTGTTCTAAAGAAGATTAATAAATGCTATGAGTTGTACAAGTAGTCCAGTGGATGTTATTGTTTAAATATAGCATTTTTATTTCTGTACAGATTTATGTCTAAGCGAAGGCTGCTACTGATTTCTGCTCCCTCAGAAGACGATTACTCTTTCCAACAGCAAATTTCTGCTCTCAGTGGTCAAGAATGTCAACTGGGTAATAAAATAGAAATATTTTGGTTGAGTTCGACTTTCACTTTGAGTGATCAGCAGTTGTGATTTTACCTATTTAAGGATCTTTGTGTGGAATGTTAAATTAATAAATTAAATTGGTCTATATGTGTATTTCTTCACAGAGCACATCCAAAATATTTGAAATAAATTGCAACTTATGATGTTGAAATACCTGGTTTAGTTGTGGGCCAGGTCCCTTTGTTTCCACAAAGTCCTGTGAACTTTACATTTCAGGTGGGACATTGTGAAAGGATAAAGTGATGAGTAACGCTGGACTTGTGGTTGCTGTAACTGTGCATCTACAATCTGAAGGCGACCTTCATAAAATATATATGCAAGAAACAACACTGATTTTTTTGCATACACAACTTCTGCATATCCTGAGTTTCAACAATCTTCATTTCATTTGGAAAGCTCTACAAGTCTTTGATAGGAATGTTTGGCAGCTGATTGAAAAAAGAAAATGCTTTAAATATGAACCCTTAAAAAAACTACAAATGGATGGATGGATGGATGGATGGATGGATGGATGGATGGATGGATGGATGGATGGATGGATGGATGGATGGATGGA
>CAEFZY010028741.1:0-14149 GCA_903066815.1 Brachyrhaphis roseni | reverse complement strand
TTTAATCTGATTACTGGATTTGAAATAGCAACGCGTTAGATTACTCGTTACTGAAAAAAGCGGTCCGACGTCAGTAACGCTTTACAAAGTAACGCGTTACTGACAACACTGAATACGATTTCAAAATTGCAAGAAAAAGCCCACTATTGGTTGGGTTGCAGAGCTGAAGATGTAAGTTTTGCCCATAAAAAAAATTGCCAAATCCCCTGCCAACTGTGAATAAATCATCATTTATTGTAATTAATGTTTGAAGCTGAAGAAACAACCCCCGGTGCGAATTTAACAATTTACTTATTTGACAAACACAGGGCTCAGTGTTGAATATGACTATATGCAACACTGGACCATACACAACCACAACAGCATTTTGCCTCCTCCTCAGCCTGGTCTCAAGCTTGATCACACACTGCTGTAGGATGACATCCTCTGTTCCACCCATCTTTTGTCAAACTTTAGCAAATATTTTTAAGAATACAACATAGGTTTTTAGCTTCCTATCCATCAAATAGGTGCTTTTTCAATACAACTGTGGCAGCATTCAAGGGGAACTAAACCAACTTTCCATTGTTATAAGATTTATATATATTTTTTGCTTTAAAGAAATAATAAACTAAAAACTAATTTTGTTACTTTTTGTGTTCATTTTAGTTTTAGGTCTTCTTATTGCCACTATTAAATGTATAATAAAACATATAATTCTAACATGAATCTCTTAAAGACATTCAATTAAAGAACTCAGTTCTGTGGTTTCCTAATAGACTACGTTGTACTCAGTGCTTGTGTTTCTTGGGATTTCTAAAAACAGATAGCCTTAGGTTTTAGGCACCTTGACTGTTTGCTGTTTCTTCTTGAGGCAGACAGACAGTCTCCTGGCAGTAAATGTTCCTTTTGATAAAGTTCATAGATAAAACTGCTTTAACTTTTTCTGTAGTGAAGTTTTTAGACACTTTTCAATTGCTTTATCTGCTATTTCCTTTGCTCTCCGTTTATATATTATTTAAAAGTTTTGTTATTTACTAAGTTTCTTTTCATTCTTTGTTTTCTTGTAGACTGTACACCCTGTTGTGCTCACAACACACTTTCAGCCAAATCACATGGCTGCTCATCCTCAGCTATGTTCTTCTAGAACTTTCTTCCTATTTCATCTCCCTTTTTGCCCCAGGCTTGCTCAGGATGCCAGATAGCTGTGAGAAGACTGAATGCAATATGCTGGCCTCTTTGAATCAGTTTCTCTTTATCCGACCCAATGTCACTGTACTGCATTGTAACATGACGGGTGGAACCGGTTTGGAAATGTATTTGAATTTGTTCTTGACTGTACAATACTGAATTTCATTGGATGGAAAACAATGTGATTGATTGTTTTTGGCCTGTTTTGGGTTTAGTGTAGAGTTCTCATATTTAAACTTCACATAATTTAAGTCAGATAAATACACTAACTGATTTTCTGTCAAATGCAGAAGTAGTTCCATATTTTATTTTAAAAAATGGTAATAGTCCAAATAAAGTCAATCACGAGATTTCACTACTTGTGCACACATTTAAGAGACAACATTTTAATTTAAAAACAAATCACAAGGAATATTTTCTGTGCTCATTTATTTTCTTCTAAATTTTTGCAAACCTTTAATGAAAAATAACTGACAATGTGATTTTACTTGCCAAATATAATTTATGGTATTCTGCTTACATTTACTGCATTATATTAGTAGCTTCACTTAAATGATTTCCAAATGTCTGTTCTTGCATCAGCATTTTCAGTTCTTATTAACTACTGTTTAGTTTGCCTCCTTTATTCATTAGTTCTTATCCTTTAAGAACTAAATATTTTTATTAGTTTATTAGCTGGATAAAAATTGGAAACTGGAAATATGGGTTTGGCTCTAAGGTTGAAGAGGCATGCCTGCACAAACTGTTGTGAAATGTTGTTTTTGGAATATGAACTAAACACATTGGAAAATTAGCTTCACTAGTTGCAAAAGTTAGTTTTAGAATTAAGAAATGTATACTTATGTTTTGTTGTTTATGTTTTTTTAAAGTGTCTTACTTTAGATCATCCTCCCCACAACAGCATAAAAACATTTTGAAATTCTGTCCCTTATATTTGGCACACCACCCTTTTGAAAGCTTTATAGTCATAGGCTTTCTAAACTATGTTTGAAACAGAATGTACAAACTTGGTTATTTTTTTAAGGATTTTTATGTGTCCTATAGAATAAATTTGGTCTATAAGAATATAATCCTAGACTCCTTTTCCTTCACCAGAGCTTTCTATAAAAGCTTCACATACTGTCAGATTAAAACTGTCTTTTGCCAGTTATCTGTTTTATGGGTTTGATTTGTTTCTCTGTGGACTAGAAGTGTAGATTCATAATACCTCCAGTGGATTGTGTGTTTTATTGGGTGAATGATAGTGTCTTCATGTTCACATACATCTGGCAGGACGAGTCACTTCTTGCCAGTGGGGCGAGATTATACTGGCTCAGGTTACTCTCTGCTGCAAGAACTACTATAAGAGCATGTTAATCTTTGTTGATACCATGACAAAAAAACACAGTTAAGAAATAACTAATATATCAATGTTAAATAATATTAAATTTTTTTGCTGGCTGGTTACTGTTAGACAATAATCAGCCGTCAGGGTGAGCTGGTGCGTTGACTCATGATGTGGGTTGTCTAGTCTGTCTGCCAGGTTTGCTTTACCAGTGTGTTTTCATGCATAATACCCACATGTTTCAAGCACAAACAGAACTGGAATTATGTCTTTCTCATGGTTAGACCAGTGCTTTCAAACCTGTTTACTTTGTCACACTTTGAAGTTGTCTTTTTTGTTCCCTGTTGTCTCATATTTCTATGTATGGGTTGACCTCTATGTAAATGTTTTAGTATTTCTGCTTTCATAGAGTCACCTGTCCATGTTATTAGCACTCTAATAAAATCCAGCTGACAGGGAGTGATTAAAAAACCTGTTTGAGATTTATTTATTCAGTCAGCTGGGTTGTACCTGGCTGTACTTCCTGAGACAGGTATCACTGTGAATACCTGTCTTTCTTCAGGTATTCACACTGACGCTCACTCATTATGGACTGCATCACTCACAGAGACGCATGTCCCAGCGTGTTTATTTGATCATTTTCCTCTAGCAGCCAAAGATTCATTCAACGTCTGTCTTCACGTTCTCTGTTTGATTTCTTTTCACCCCTGCAGAGCTTCAATCACTCATCAAAAGCCAAATGAAGCCAGTTGTCTCATAGTAAACAGTCAAAGTTAATTAAGCCCACTGTGTCAGTAAAAGATAACAACATAGTTTTGCTCTCCAGAAAAACTCCTGCTCCTGTCAGAGCGTCTGACAGAAATATGTTAACTAATAATCTGTGATTATTAGTTAACATATTACTGGTTTAGATTGATTCTCTTTGATCTGAGCTTCACTTTTGTACTGATGTGGTTTAAATCTTGTTTGAACTTTTGATAAAATGTAAACAGATGCTGAAATCAGACTTTATAATGCACAACTTGAAGTGCATCATTAATTGAACTGATATTGTATCTTCATGCAACAAACTAGATAAGTAAATAAGTAATCTCTTTACTTAAAAAAGTTACAGATCAGAATGTTTATCTTCTACATTATCATCTACATTAAATATACATGAGAAGAAAACCTAAATTAAAATAAAACTTAAACAAAGTTTACATTAGATGATTCAGTTATATATTCATTTAACTTCTACACATTTAAAATACCAAGAGAAATTCAAGTTTCTTTATGGTTTGCAAAACAGTAAAATAAAATATAGTGTGAAAGTTTAAAACTTAAAGTACAACAAACAGGAGGATATGAGCAATGAAAATAACTAAAACAAAAACAGTAACAATCATTTTCATATTCAACTCCAGTCAAAAGCCAAAGAAGAAAATGAGTCTGTAACAGAGTGTGAAATGTCATCTTCTAGAGTCTTAAATTATCCACTATATCAATCTAACCTTTTGTTACTTTGTGCTGTCAGGCTGTGAAGAACATCCTACCAGAGTGCGGTGAAACCCTGAAGGACGAGATGAAACTTGTTTCAGCTCTTTGAAGCCCATGCAGGATGTTTTCTTTGTTCACTTCTCACAAGTTTAGACTCAACATTCCTTGCTCTTAGTTCACCACACAAGTCCCAGATTTTTTACATCTTGAACTATCATTCATAAGTAATGTCGGATAAATGACAAATTCACTTCCAGGAAATGTTAAATCTGTACCTCTAAGAAGTGTATGTTTTTATTTGAACATAATGTTTTGATGTTTTGCTGAATTAAACATTAAAGAAACAGGTGATATCTATAATACCAAAGCTAACTAATGCTTTCTATGTTAGACAATAGCTTTGTCTTGAAATTCTGACACCCATAATTAGCTGTAAATACTACAAATGTACAGAGTTACGTAAAATTTTTGTACTAAATTTTAATATATTGTAGACCACACTTTTTTTCTGAAAGATCAGTGCAAGGTTATTTATCATACCTTGCACTGGTATGATAAATTATATTATAATTTACTGTAATGAAAAAAAACCCTCCTCAAATTGGTGAAAATCACAATTTCTAAATGCCTCACTCAACTTTTTTGTATGTGCCAATGTTTTACAGTAAACGTCTTATTTTCATGTAGCCTTGATTTTTACAGATTTTATGATTACTTCTTTTGATGTGCTTACATGACTTAGATGATGATGATCAACAAATACCATGTAAATAAAATCATTAGTTTTCAAGTGATGGTTTAATTTGTTTAAAGAGGAAAAAGCTGTCTAAATCCACATTATGTAAAAAGCAATTGTCTCCTTGGTAAATTAATGATTAACTACTACTCTCTGAGCTAAATTTTCCCAGCCATACCCAGGCTGATTACTGCCTCTCTACACATCAACAACTCAGGCACTGATTGTAAGAAATACAATAGTCAAGAAATAAAGTCACTGGGAATAGTTAAGAGGCCATTTCTTTAAGCTGTGGGACTTCACCAAACCCAAGGAAGCATCATTATACACAAATATAGAAAATATTAGAGAACCTTTACAGAAATAGCTGGTGTACCAGTGTTACCAATATTCAAGAGTGCATCACTGTCACAATAGAAGCATGGGATACTTCACTTAGTCAAAGTTCATGATTCAATAACAAAAAAAGAGGTTCGACAAAATCCAAGGACACAACCACCAATGACCAATTATAACATAAAGACCCATCTTATATTTGTTAAAATAACATCTACAAGATTGTTGGAAAATGTTGGTATGGGCTGATGAGACAAAAGCAGAACTTTTTAGATGTTATGCATCCTATTACATCATGAAGTCAAACAATGTTTGTCTCTTCAACGTCTGGGAGTAGTTTACTCTATTTGAACTGTGAATGGCTAAATAAACACAAAATGCAAGTTTTAGAAGTGACCTGGTTAGGAATCAGGCCACTTCCTATTGAGTATCTCAATAGGATTTGTCTGATAATCATGAGAAATCCTCCAATATGTCTGCAAATACTTCTGTAAAGAAGAGTTGACCAAAATTTCTCCATGGCAACGTACAGTAAAAAAACTCATTGTCAGTTGTTGCATAAGGTTTAGGGGTCTAATACTTTTTCACCTGGGGCATGAAAAGTGAAAAGTACATTTTGTATTTACTCACATTATCATTGTCTAATAAGTAATAGTATAAAATATCCAAGTGTGACAAAAACGAAAAGGGTGTGTAAGGGTTAATTGTTTTTACAGGACTGTATGTGCTGTATCCTTTTCTACAAGTTCACTACGGAGCTGCAGCATTCTGAACAGTTTGTTCTGGGCCAGTGAGTCTGAGCCAGACAAACCAAACCTGCTGATAAAAACCCAAGGAACTTTTACATTGTCTTTAAAAAGATCAAGAAGCTTAATTTTTTACAATTCTAGGCTAACTTTCAACATTAGCACTAATCTGTCTATCAAGAACACTCAAAAACAGTTTAGTTTAAGAACTTTGTCTTAAGTAATTTAGACAGCTCCAGATAATGGTTTTAATGGATACTGTTAAATCTTTTTTTAGCAACAATTTCTGATGTTTCTGTTAGGGATGTAGGACCTAAACCAAACATCCAGTCTACAGAATATGCAACTAATCTGTAGTGAAGTGCGGAATGTGGCCAAATTCCTTAGAGTGATTCACGCTTTTAACTCTAGGGAAACTTGGTCATTTCTCTGAGCATGTTCAAAACAGACATGTCCTCATTGTGTCATCACAACTGCTAAACTGATGTCAGAAACGGGTGATACATTTGAGTTGTTAGAGCAGAACATAATGAGCACTGCGGGCTGGAAAACTGGGAAATAATAGATTGTGAAACAACCCCAAATTCTTAGTTCGATACAGCAACCAGGAGACAAATGAAAAGCTAAGACAGATATATAAATTGCCATGCTTATTACCAGAGGGATACCAGTAGATTCAAAAAGTGATGAAACATGTTTTAAATCGGCCTGAGGGAAGCAGAACAAGTCTGCTGTTTCCAAAAAGGCAATGAGCTTTGATGGAATGAAGATGAAAATAACTCTTGTGGAAGACAAAGTGCTCCATTCATAAGCTGGGGGCAAGTCAGAGGTCCAACCAGATTTACTTCCATACATTGCAGAAGTCTTGTGTTTTCTCTCCTTGGGCTACATTTAAGACAGTTAACCCAAATACAGGGTGATACATGTCAATTTAATCTAAGCTTATTCAGATAAAAGTCAATATGCCAAGTAAATAAAATTAGTCAAACTAAAACCAACCTCTTAAAAAGATCTTGATCAATAATTCCTGAGGTTTTCCGAAGGTCTGTCAATTTTTTGTGTGCTTCAACTGCTTTTTAAACTCAGTCATTGCCCCTTGAGTGCTTGTGCCTAACCAGGAAAGTGTGTTCTTTGCGTTTAAACATTAAAGGGAAGAGAACAAGCGGAGGGCAGTATATGTTGTGTCAGGTCTAAGAAAACAATATACACCACATGAGCTATGTATAGAAGTCCAGTCTTTAAGAAATAGGAAAACAGCTCAGGAAAAATCTACTACGTGACCAAGGAGATCAATCATTCTTCAGCTGATCATCAACTATACGCCAAGTTTTCAGCTTTTAGCTCTTTGTTGTTGGTGCTACGATGCTGTTTTATGTGTCAGATTGTGTTATCTTTGGGATTTGTCATAGAAAATGATATAAATTGTTTGCAATCAGAGGTGGACCGTAACAAGTTATATTTAATATTCTACATTTATTTGAGTAACCCTTTGAAAAAAATAAACAAACTGCTACTGTCAAAAATTTAATGTTTATGAAAACTCAGATTTAGAAATGTATTTCTTCTGCCCCGATTTGTTATTTTGAAATAATGTGATGTATTTGTAGTCATTTTTTCAGTACCTAAGTTGCCTTTTTACTGAATACATGTTCCTCTGATAATGGTCAGGTAGGACAATGACAATATTAGAAAAACATTCAACCTCCAGAAACTCTCAAAATTTTGTAACAAAAATCCCAAAGTAAGTCTGCTTCCAGGGAGCAGATGGCATGAAATACCATGTCATATAAAGAAACAGCATGGTATACTAATTTCACACAGTACCTAATATTTATCATTTTTGACATCTAAACTGAGAAATAAAACAAACAAACAAACAAATCTGATCTTTATGAAAGAAATGTAATTTTTGAACTCCCCCCCCCCAAAAAAAACCCCAAAACAAATAAAAAAATAGTTTTTTCCAGCAGGTGGTGCTAGAGTCTTATCGTGGTACTTTTATTTGCCTTGCTGATCAGTTGCATTAAAAAGGTAATTAAAGATCAATAAACTGAATGTTTCTTTTACTTTGACAGCTGTGCACAGGGAATTTTGTGGCTCTGATATATCAAGTCCATAAAAAGAAACAAAGTTATTCCCTTTGCATTTTTAGAATCTCTTCAAACTGTACAGCAGAAAACAATCATAAAACATTATTGTTGATCATGTGAGGCACCTTAAACTCATTGATTGCTTTATCTATCATGCTTAAATACACAAGTTGCCTCTGCTCCTGTTTAGTCCTTTGTTTTTCAAACCATCTTCTGACAGACAGACGACTAGTGGTTCTCATGGCATCAGTTACATTTAACTCACAGACGGATCTATAAAAAACATTCTACATACAGCCAGTTAAGCAGCAGAGGCGTAATTAATTTCTTTCATGCTTTCTGTTCTCCAATTTTTCATAGCTGACATTTTGTAGCTTGTCATGGCAGTAGAGGCACAGCAGAGGTGTAATTAATAATGATAAAAATGTCAGCATCCCATGTGAGTGAGCTAGTTAAACTTTTTTTTCCTACTGTGCGGTCTTACTCACTGTCAAAGCTCTGGGGGTCTGCAGCTGAGATGTCATTAACAAAATATACTTCAGCTGCACTTTTTCATGTCACATCAAGTCAAAATGTCGGCTCTGGAAAAGGTTGCCAGCAGAGCTTCTTTTATACGCTCGGTTCGGTTATGTTTGTGTTTGCTGTTGGGTCGTCATCTTACCTCTTTTTAATTTAGAAGCATGTATGGCGTTCTGTGCTGCAGCTTATATTGATTCTACATAAATAACTAAAGACCAAGCACTCAAACATTTCTTGAGAGGTGAAATTGAGTAAAGCATAGTGTTTGATTAAATGAGAACATGTGAAAGCACTGCTTTTAATTCTGGTCTAACTTCAGACCTTAATCTTGTATCAGCCTCTTTATCTTGTCAAAACGGTTCTTCCATCACTCATATAACGACCTAATGAACATGCCTAACACCTAATTGCAAAGGGAAAGTGTTAGTGTGAACTGATTTCTTCTGCAAACTATAAATTGATTTAACAGATGGTGTAGTATTTTGCTAAAGTCACTCTTCATTTCTTTATGTTTTGCTTTGAAGGAGCCAGTTATCTTTTAAATTAGTCTTTGATAATAGTTTTGCAGAGTTTTCCTTTAACTTTGGCTGGTATCTTATTAAATTTTACTCCAGTTCCCAGCCATTTTCAGACAAGCATGCATATGTTTATTTTTGTTTTATTTGTTTATTTATTTGTTTTTCTGACTGTTATGGTCAAATTTGGTTGAACCTGTGCAAATCATGCACAGGTTCAACCTGTGCAACGAAAAATAAGTTTTCCGTTCTTATTTGGATGGAGTTGAATCCGGTTTGGTCTCATAGTGCTGTAATCTATCTGTATCAAGACTCAATGTATTGTGCATTCAGAGAAAGTGTTCGACAAAATCTTGTTGCAACAAGTAAATATTTGAGCTACTTATGTGTTTCTACCATACAATCAGTATTATTTCTACTCTTAATCTCACAATCAACAATCACCACTGCTGCATGATGAATATTTGCTCCTTTTTGTACACCTGATAATGTTTATATGTGAAAATCCAAGTTGATCATCAGTTTCTGAAATATTGACATCTGCCTTTTTACACCGGCATATCCACTTTTTTATCCACTGTGACTTTACTTTGAAATTGAGCAACTCCTCTTCTTCACATCTAGATGGCTAAATGCACTCAGTTTCTGTTGTGAGTTTGGTTGAATCAGTTCTAGTTCAATAAAGAATAATTTGGCAAATTAACACCAAAAGCGTCATTAAAAAAAAAAAAAAAGCTGGTGGGTGAAAACTTTCCATTCAGAATATTATCAACAGAAAGACACATCTCTCTGGTCCTATAACAGGCTGTACTGCTTGTTCCTTGAAGAAATTACTTTCAGATACTGATTACAAGCTGCAGTTTGCTGTTAAGGTCTGATACATTCTTTTTAGTCTTCAACTTAGCAAATTTATCTTTTTGTTTTTCAAAAAAGGACGAACTGCACAACATGCTGTAATGGCCAGGTACAAGGACTAAGCATAGATAGTTGAAAAAGCAGCTGAAGTCCAAAGATATGATTAGAAAGCCCTTCAAAAAAGCTGAAGAACCCTCGATCCAAATCACTCTAGAAGATTGTAAGAAAGTCCGCTCCCTGAAAGCAAAATATAAATAATTGAGGAATGAATCAAGCTGTGTGCACAGTATAGTATGTGTTGCTTTTGTACATATACACAAAGTTAAAATATTTATTATTTGAATTACAAGTAGTACAACAGCTACATTTTAGGTCAACCTCAAAATGGATTATTTTCATTTATTTTGCCTTTGATGCTGTAGATGTGAGGGAGAATGACTGAAAAAAAAAAATACATCTAAGTGCAAGGAGACACATTTTCCTACATTTTTGACCTGCTTTAATATTCACTCTTAACCTCACATAATGGGCAGATTTAGATGAGAATATCCTGAAGAGCAACACTTATTGCGGCTCTGTACCTACAAAGCTAAAAGGATCTACAAGTTTAGAAGTCATCCATTAAGGAATCAGGACAGCATGGTAAAAATCCTCTGTGGAATGCAAAATTAATTGACTCAACTCTCAGCATACTGAACATGAATCACATTAATAACAACTACGTCCTGTCTGAATTATTCATGTGTACTGGCCTATTGAATACCCTTTCTCATGGTCCCCCCCCACCTGCCACCGTACGGCACAGCATATATTGTAGTAACCCCTATCTCTACTACCCCCAGCTGTTTTTTCTTTTTTTCTAAATTTGTCACTGTTTTCATTCATCCTGGCTTGTCTCACATTTATGACATCAGGCTCTCCTTGCTTGTCATCTAATTGGCTCTTATTTATAACCGATGGAGCGGCCCGTACAGAGCAGAGACGGTGTGTAGCACTGCAAAGTAACACTAACACCTACAGCAACTGAAACATGTTCAACCCAAATGAGTGCTTCGTATTCTCAGATTTTGCAGAAGATTTTGCTCTCCGGAGCCAAAATGTGCTGGTCGTAAGGGACTGTGTGAGCCATCAGTGACAATCCCCTGGTCGGTTTCCAGCTCCAATTACATTTAGGCCTGCATCCCACCAGGCCAGTGGTGTTATCAGGAGATTTGTCGAGAAGGAAACGTTCACTGGACACAAGTGAAAGGGATTTCTCTGAAATAAAAAAGCGATAATCAAAAGAAGATAAGATGAAAACAAATACTCATTATCTAGTTTTTCCATTTCCAAAAGCAGGTTTCTATCATTGTGTCGTTTTTATTTCAGATAGTTGTTGTTTGTTCTGTATAGCCTGGGATGCTATCTTGCTACTTTTTCCACTGGGCTTGGCATATGAAAACATAAGATTCTGCACCACTTTCTCTCCCCTTCAATTTATTTATCTTTTTGAGGTAATTTTTAAATATATATAAACTATAAATATTATTTAATAGTGGTAAAATAAAATGCACTCATTTTACAGTGGCTTGCCCCACAGATTTGGTTAGTTTTTACTTTTTTCCTCAAAGTTACATTTTCTAGATTTTTGTCTCAAAGATAGTTTCAGTAATTAAAAAGTAGTTATGTTAAATGGGGCTTCTCTACGGCTTATGAACCTAGAGAACATGCCATGTCTGATTAAACCACAAATTCTGCTGTTAATCCTCATCAAGCTTTTGACATTATGACTCAAAATACCCCCCACCCATCAATAAAAATTAAGATTTTGGATTGGTTTACCTAAAGTCTGGACTTAAAGCCAATCAAGATGCTGTGAGGTAACCTAAATAGATATTTTCTGCCCCAAATCCTTTAATGTGGCTACTTTATAACAACTCTGGAAAGAAGCTTGTGCCAGAATTTCTCTACAGTGAAGCAAAACACTCATTGCCAGGTATTGCAAACACTTGTTGCTACAAAGAATGATAAAACCACGACCAGGGCAATCACTTGTTCACAGCCATGATATATGCAGGAGCTAGTAAAGCCTCTATCAGCAAATGTGAATTTTGAAACAATTAGCTGAAGCTCATGAGATATCATCATAACTATTATCTCATAAAAGCCAAAGTAGCAATAGCTTTTTATCTGCAGAATTCTGTCTCTTGTTATTCATAAGAAGAGGATTATGGTGTGAAAGTGATCGTTCTTGTGTTATACCCACAGGTTTCTGTATCAGTTGGGGATGATCTGTGACACTAAATCAAACCCAGCATGTATATCTCTTTTTGCTGGACGTTCCTTGATGTGACATAATCTGCTTGGATCCCTGCCTCTGTCTATTGATGTGTTGATTTGAAACAAGCTTTTTAAAGTCACACGAATGAAAAACACAAAGCTATTTACTTGACTGACTTGTTTGTGAGATATCATACAAATATGTTTAAAGAACAGCTTCTCTCATCTTTTTTAGATGTTTATTAATCACTACACTTCTAATTTAAAATGAAACCCTTTTCATCCCATCTTATTTAGTTGTAGAGACTTTGGCTCAGTTGTAGGGTATTAGTTTTGCGATAGGAAGGATGAAAGTTTGATTTCAGCTTGGTGTCAATGTACCCCCTGGGCATGGCAGTCACCCCTAGTTGCCTACCGATTTGTTTGTGGGTTTATAAAGGTGTGAGGCTATGTGAGTGCCAATGGGTGAATATGTCTGATCTGTAAAGCACTTTGAGGGGTCAGCATACTGCAAAGGCACTCTATAAAATCTTTACATTTTATGACATAACTGGTCATTTTCCTTTATTTGCAGCGTATGTCTTACTAGTAGTTGGGATGATGAATGGACTATTTGTGGGCCTTGAGCTAAAACTGGTTTAAATATAATAGTCTGTCACTGGAGCTTATTAGACGTATAAATAGCAGAGATGACATATTGCATAATTATTGGTTTCTGGTATAGTTTCATACACAAACTTATGGTTGTTTCAATGATTCCAGCCTTTGTTTGTCATTGGAGTTGGAGCATTTTACAAACAGTGTAAAACTGATGACATAGTTGAAGTTTTAGATGGATGATTGCTGATAGTGATTGTGTGGTTTAGCATTCAATTGAAGTTGCTTCGTTCTTGAGCCTGGGGAGTTCTTTTGTAGACAAGACGCCCTTTTAAAGTACCACAAATCTCAACAAAGTGTTGCTTACCAATATTATTTTCACTATTTATATAACAGAAAAGTGAATGAATGTCACACTGCAATTACAGTCAAGTGGCCAACTACATACATGAACATCTTGAATGACATCTCATCTTAAGGTAAATGATTTAATATGATGTTGATATCGATATTGAAAATTTAGTAGTGAAAAACAGTGTTGCCAGATATTGCGAGAGAAACAAGCAACCAATCATGTAAATTCGCAAGATTTAAAGTATTTTTAACGCATATACCTGTGTATCACAGTCACACTACACCACTGAAAACTACTTACCATTAGTGTTTTGCTTAATTGTGGGGAGCTTGGACTTTCAGGAAGAAAGTCAAGCCGAAATAAGCAACTTCACTTTCAAAAACACCCTGAAAAACTGAAACCATTGAATTTGCAAGCACCTTCAGAAAAAAACAAGCCCAAAGTTGCTTATAATAAGTGGACTTGGCAACACCGGTGAGCACTGTTCCCTCTAAGCTGCGCGCCTGCGCAATTGCGCACTGCTCGCACAGTCTCTGCGCACAATAAAATCTATGCAGCGCATAAAATAAAACCCAGCGTAAACTACACATTGAGCTCAGTCATCAGTTTTGACCAATGACGAATAACAATCTAACTCAGTGAGTCACAGGTGTCCAGCCTGTCCAGAACCGATACGGTTCACTTACGCTACGCAGCCTATCACCGAATGCTATTGTGTTTACGTGCCTTGGCCATTAGCGCTGTGGCACCGAGCAAATTTGCTAGGTAGGAAAAGTCCAACATACTCAGACGCACTTCAGTCCGCCGGACAGGTCTGCGCAAGGATAGATTTTTATGGTAATAATGTCAGTGTATCAACAAGAGAGTTGTAAATATTCAGGCTAGCTTAAGATAAAATAACAGGTGGTTGTTGTTTCTCTGTCCCGTATTGAACCAATATAGGACGCAATTTATTCCGTATTGCTATAAATGTCTGATAGACAAACTATCACACATCTCAACAATAAGTGTAATAATAATGACCAAACAAAAGACGGGAAATATTAAGGTCAGCTAAATTGTCGTTGCGGGACCTAAATAGGACCCCTCCACCCCCTCTTCTCCCTCCTCCCCTCACGAACTGACGTTGTTGTCACGGTTGCTTAGAGACGGACACTGCGCAGCCGCA
>CAEFZY010028737.1:0-84585 GCA_903066815.1 Brachyrhaphis roseni | reverse complement strand
CACTGCTGCTGCTGCGATGCTGCTGCTGCTGCGATGCTGCTGCTGCTACGATGCTGCTGCTGCGATGCTGCTGCTGCTACAATGCTGCTGCTGCGATGCTGCTGCTGCTACGATGCTGCTGCTGCTGCTGCGATGCTGCTGCGATGCTGCTGCTGCTGCGATGCTGCTGCTGCTGCGATGCTGCTGCTGCTGCGATGCTGCTGCTGCTGCGATGCTGCTGCTGCGACACTGCTGCTGCTGCGATGCTGCTGCTGCTGCGATGCTGCTGCTGCTACGATGCTGCTGCTGCGATGCTGCTGCTGCGATGCTGCTGCTGCTGCGATGCTGCTGCTGCGATGCTGCTGCTGCTGGATAGACACAGCTATGTCTAGATAGACATAGCTGTGATGTCTATCTAGACATCACAGCTTCAAACTGTGATGCTCAGGAAACCAGTCTGAGATGGTTTGACCTTTGTGACCTTGCAGCACTGAGGCAGTGGTCAGAAGGCTGTGAGGTTTGCGATTCTGAACCGACCAGCTGAACATTTCAGACCTGGTGATGATCGGATCTGGAGTTCTGCAGGTCCACTGGTTATCTGAGCTACTGTTGGTTTTTCACATCTTGATGCAGCCGGATCATCCTTCTCTGACCTCTGACCTCCATGTTCATCCACAGACATGAGGCTCACTCAATGTTTTCTGTTTTTTACATCTTTCTTTGTAAACCTGAGAAATCTTTTCTTCCTTTTCGGTTCTTAAACAAACAGACCAGCTGATGTGGCACCAACAACAACACAATGTACAGAATCATTTAAAGCTACAGAATGTAACTTTTATTTTGTTTTAGTTAAAATGTAGCTCACTTATAGTTATTGAGTAAAAGTATTATATTCATGGTCTAATCTCAAATAAGTAAAAGTTGCTCGGTCAAAAGTTTACTGACGTTAAAGTACTTTTGAAAATCCTCAACA
Organism: Brachyrhaphis roseni; assembly: GCA_903066815.1. NCBI lineage: Eukaryota > Metazoa > Chordata > Actinopteri > Cyprinodontiformes > Poeciliidae > Brachyrhaphis > Brachyrhaphis roseni. The sequence continues at coordinate 83,633 of CAEFZY010028737.1, read as the reverse complement.
AACAGACCAGCTGTTGGTTTCATGTTTTTATTCGGCTGTTTTCTTGCTTTCATTTTGGCAGCTGAATCGTCTGTTTCTGCCCTGACATGAAGCCTGAACTGAGCAGATTTCACAGGAAGACCTCCTGCACACTGAGAGGAAGTGATTATGAAGCACAATTAGCCGCCATGTGGAGAGGCGGATCTGTCACATCGCCGCCTGAAGAGGATCCCAGAGTGTTTCTAGAGATCTGCTCAACAATAATCTCTGACAAAGTGACTTTCAGCTTTAAAGGTTTGGAGCAATTCAGCAGAAATGTCCTTTAAGGAAGAGAAGATATTTCTAATAAAAAGGAACAAGATAAAAAATAGTTGGTTTTTTTTGTTAGATTTTTTTGTGATGTGAACAGACATTTATAGTGATTTTGCACTAGATAAATAAACTGAGTTTAATTGAATAACTTCCTAATATATAGTTTATTTGATGACATAAGTTAATTAAATGTACCTCAGTCAGATGAATTTGGTATTTTTTAATCTCTGGATTAATATTTATTTCTTACTGGAAACACAGAAAGCTTCCTGAAACAGTCAGACTTTGGTAGTTTAATTTTTATACTAACAATAATGGGAGCAAATCAGAACGCAGAGAATAATTAATATCCAGACATTAAAGATACTTTAATTAAACAGCCAGAACTACAAAATATGAACCAAATGAATTCTAGCATTGCTTTTATTTAAAATAAATTATAGATTTATTCTAGAAGAAAGTTGATAGTAAAGAAAGATTAAAGAATAAATATAAATATAAGAGAAATTGTTAAAGACAGGAAGTGGAAAATTTGAATATTTATAAAACTATCCAGTCGTAAAATGGAAAATATGAAGCATCACAGTTAACCTGCTTGTCGTCAACGTTTCCTCTGTTATTTCCAGCCTGTGTGTGTGTGTGTGTGTGTGTGTGTGTGTGTGTGTGGGTCAGTGCTCTCCTGATGTTTGAGAATTGCACCATCATCTTATCGCCTCAGCAGCTCGATAATCCTGATCTCTTCTCATCAACATTTTTCTGTGGCAGTAAAAGTTTGTTGCATTCAGTAAATATTCAGTTTTCCATTCCAGTAACCATTTAATCCCATTTTGTTCTGCTAATTGGTTGTTCATTCAGGATGATTTTTACTAACAGATTGGATCCTTTTTTAAATTTCTCAAAAAATTAAAACAAGATCATGTACATAACGAAACCTTCCTACATGCTGCTGTTTGTGGCTACTTGGATAAATAAATCTGATTTTAGTAACTGTGTAGTTCTGTTCAGTTTATCTCCACATTCAGACCCAAATGTTTTGAGCTGCTGAGCAGGAGGAACATGACGAGTGGAAAATGCCAGGAATCCTGCATAGACTAATTATGTATTTTTTGTTTCTCAGAGTTTCTGTGAATATCCTTTTTTAATCTGATTTATTAATCCAGCTGGTAGAAAGCAGCTTCATATTTTGTATTGAATTGTGTTTGAATTATTTAATCTGTACCTGAGTTTTAGTTTCCAGAAGTGATTCATCTTCATGGAGCCGTTTACGACAACTTCTGCAATTACATGTATTCATTTTTTCTTCACTTAGCAAACATCTGCTGTATAATCCTCTGGTTTTATACAGGAAGCTACAGATTAAAGACATCTGAGTGGAGATATTTATGAAAACTAATAATAAAAGGGAAGAGAACCATATTTTCTGTGCTGTGTTTGTGACACTGAACGCCTCCAGCCCAGATTGATGACACCGTCTGATAAAAACGTTTTCCTCTGGAGAACACAAAGCAGATCCTGTCAGGTCAGGTCAGGAAAACGTTTCCTCTCAGCGGTCGGACACTTTGATCCATTCATCATCGGCGGCCCGTTTTAGTGAACGTGGAGAGTTGACAGAGTTCACCGTGTCGTCAGCAGCTCGTCTGATTCTCTGCAGCTTCACCTTTCTGTGCCTTCAGCTCATCTTGGAGTTTGATCTGCTGCTGATGACGGCGCCGAACGTTAAGCTGAGGCTCTCAAAACGTTTCCCTCACAGCAGCTAACAGCTCAGAACAATCTTCAGATCAGAATTAGGAAATATTCACATTTATGTTTCATAGACCAGAAACTTGACAGTCACAAAACAGGGAACAAGTCAGATGATGAAGGTGTGGATTCTAAGCTTTATAATGATGTTAAACGTGAAAGAAAAGGTAAATGTTCAGCAGGTCTGAACTTTTCCTTCTTCCATCTGCTGATGTTCTCGTTGAGCTGATGAGTGAAATTCACAGTGAATAACGGCGGTCATCTTCATCGGGATGCATTGTCCTCCAGCTTTTTGGCTCCAGATAGTCTTGGATGGATTTCTTTGTTAGTTTCTTCTTTCTTTTTTCCCTGTATTTAGTTGTTTTTTTTTCTCTTGTCAGTTTTTCCTGCGGTTTGTGGATCGTTTTTAATCTTATTTCAGCTCCGGGTGCTGATCAGGCCTGCTCTCTCTCCCAGCTGTTCTTCATCTCTGATTATCTCACCTGGCTCTCGTCTCATTTTCTGCTCCTGCCTCAGTATAAAATCTAACTGCATGATCCTTTTTATTGTTCATTTCTGATTCTCCTGTTCTCTTTTAATCTTTTCTTTCTTCATCATTAAAACTCTTCATCTCTTCTCTCTACCTCTGATCTTCCTGCTTTGGATCCATTTAAAATCGACCATCACACTTCTAAAGTGTTAATGAGCTTAAAGACCTGATGTTAAATAGCATCTTCTTCATAATACTTCATATTCTGTGAATTATGAATAAGGCATTGAGATTTAATTGAACTTCAGACCAATATAATCATTTAAATGGAAATGCTGTGTGTTTATAAATACATGCTTATATAATTCTTTATTAAACCCTTATTGGTCGGATTCTTTATTTTGTAAAAAGCCCTTCATGTTTTCTTGAACATCAGAGTTTTGCTGATTGCCTCTCAGCTGCAGATCTGTTGGAAATAAAAGCTCTTACAGAAACCTGAGCTCTGGCCTTCAGAGAATTGACCAATTACACAATTTCACCTGTTTGTGAACTTACATCTTTCTGCTGCTGTTTCTCCTTTTCACATGCTGCTTTAAACGTCCATTATCGACTCGTTTTTTAAAACATCAGCAGCTTTTTAGCAGCATTTTCCAGACTCCTTGTCTGTGTCCATTAATGCTTTTAGTCAGAACAGGATGCTGGATCTCATCCTAAACCCTTCTGCCTGTTCGGTTCTCTGACGAATGTTCAGGATTTAAAAGCAAAGTTTTATTTTTAAAAGTTGCTCCAGTAAACAGGCCGACAGTAAATGTGACGCCAGAGAAACATCAAAATGCCATTTCCTAAACGACTGATGGAAATCTGTCCGGAGTTCATTCTGCAGTGCAGCGTCTCATCTGTGGGAGACTCTGGGGGGAACGGGACAGATCTCAGTGGAAACGAGGGAGACGTCTCAGTGGAAATGTGTTTCTGTCACCTGGGAGGAGATAAAATGGATGCAGTGACACAGGAAGGAGAATCTGAGCTCTGCCTGTGTTGTGTCTTTTGCTTTAAAAACCTTTTGAGAGAATTCATGTCTGTTCTTTTTCTTTTTGACATTTTAAATTACTTTCCATGAAGCCATAACTCAGATTGTTGATAAAATAACCTGACCATAATGATGTCACAGCTCTTCAGGCTTCTGATTGGTTCATTCACAACCTTCAAGCTAAATATAGGCACTACTTTAGATATATTTAAAAATTTAACTTACTCCCCTGTGAAAACAAAACACAGTAAAGTATTGAAAATGTGTATCAAAGTGGGCGGAGCCAAGAAACACTAAGGGGCGTGGCTAAAAAGGAGAACAGCACTGAGATGGTTTCAGACAAATTTACACAAAAATGTTAACATTTTATCAGCAAAAAGTTGATTTTGAGTTTAGTTTCACTTTAAGACAAAACTTCAACCTGTTTGGGTAAAATCATAGAAAAATGGAAATTGGATTTTTTCAAGAGGAATGAACATTATATGGGGAACAATTAAATAAAAACCAGTCAGGACATTAAACTGGGACACTGAATGCCAACAAATCAGTAACAAAGTAAACCAAGTCGATGTTTAGGAACAACCTGGTTTCAGTCCATTATAGATATTTATGGGCAGAACTGGTAAAGCTGTGTGTGAGCAAGAAGTCGAGTAAACCTGACCCAGTTCCACCAGTTCAGTCAGAAGGAATGGAGCATACTGGTGAAAAAGCAATTCTACAAACACTTCTGATTTTAAAGGAATATTTCTAACAACGATCAGTGGAGGAGAGGAGTGATGGTGGTTAAACAGAGCAGAGAGGAGCTGAAGGAGCGGTCAGCAGGAAACAGAAATGTTTTCTGTACGGCCTGAATCCAGCAGAGAGAAGTGAAACCAACACAAACCGCCAGCTGAAATGAAACATTCTCCAGATGCAAATGTGGCCCATTTAACGGCCGGCAGGAACTCTGATTGAAATTTTGGATGCGTGTGTTGGATGAGAATAAAATGAGAGACGTGGGCAGGAGGAGACGCTCCTGGTTTCATTTCCACACATCTCTCCTTCCTCTGTAAAGATACAGCAGGTCTCACTTTTACTCTATTAACACTGAAGACTATAAACAAGTCGGATAAAAGAAGTGCCTGCAACGCCTCAGTAAAAACTGAATAATTATGTTGAGGAAATTAGCCTGTTATAGTTGAAGTTCTTAAAAAGTGGGAAAATGATGAGTGAAGCCTGAAGAGGCTGTTAAAGCCTTTATGTTGTTGTTCAGCCGCTGACCTGATGCTCCGTACGGCCGAACCGCAGCGGCGCTTCGATCATTCACATCCTGTCAGTTCAGCTCAGGGCTTTTACTGTCTCTCTGCAAAAACACAATAAGACAATTACTGCATCAGAAAAGGTGCAAATTTAGGTCAACGCGTCCAAGGTGTCCAAAGTGGCGTCATGGCAGGTCCTTCCTCCCAGCAGATTCTCCAAACAAACTTCTTCTGTTTACATTTCTGCTGTTATTTTCACATTGTCGTATTAAATATGTTGCGTTTTGCACACAGCTTGTATAATTTCTAGTTATCCTGCTCTGATTCGTGTCAGCATATTTCTGTCACTTCACTTCTAATATCCATTGACTTGTGTCTGACTGGCCTTTAGTTGTTTCCTCAGTGATGACTGAAGCATTTGTAGAAAAACTCAATTTTTATTAAACTGATGCAAATTACATCAGGAAAAACACATCTAGTGTAGAAAACAGTGACTGTATGTCAGCAGTAAGAAGTTTCCAAATGTTTTCAGAATATTTTCAGAAATTTCTCCTCAACCAGTCGTTAAAATGGACTTTGACTAGAAAGGCTTTTTAACAAACTTTATGAAACAGTTTTTCTTCTCATCATTTTATTCTCAAAGAAAAAAGAAAAAACATTTTTTTCTGTCTGTTTTTTCTTGTTGCTAAAGCAAATCAATTTTGCAAAAATATTTCCTTTTTTCACTTTCCATTCAGAATCTAATTGGATAAATAAAGAAGTAGATTGGAACTCTGTTGGCTGTTTGCTGTGGTAATTAATGAAAAAAATGTTTTCTCATCAGAAATACTTGATAGAAAAACTGTTGGTCAGTTTTTACACATCATACATTTTATTCTCGTCTTTGGGGGAAACAAAAAGTTTTAAAAGGATAAGAATGAATCTTCACATGTTTTTCATTTACAAATGACTTTTAAAGTTAAGAGAGAAATATAAATTTGTTCTGACTTAGAAAATGTGTCTTCAGAAAACAGTTTGTCCTCCTTTCATGTCATGAAACTTTGTGGAGCTACAAGCCTGAACATGTGGAATCTGAAAACAGATCCGTTCTGCATCTTCTGAGGCAATTTAAAGTAAACAAAATCAAATTTAATGCTTCTGGAGTAAAGCAGCAAATGTTTTGGAAAATGTTTTAGCAAACAGAAATCTTTCTGAATTATGCTGAATGCAGAGCAGCAGACTGGAGAAACGTCTATGTTGCATATTTCTATGAGCAGCTTCCTGAAACCAAACTAGATCTGTAATCTGGTCATCTCAGACTCTGATTGGTCCCACTAACAACCAAAACACAGACCCAAACACACACTCCGCAGCACGTAGAGCTGCAATGAATAGATCCGTCCTCTCCCACCCAGAACGCCTCATGGCGACACAAAGGCTGACCCTTCACCTCCAGCAGCACAAAACGTTTCCAACGTCTCCTCATAGTCAAGTCCGTCTCACTGAAGTTTCACTGAAAGCTTTTAGTAAAATAGTGACGCATCAGCAGCGCGGCTCCAAGGGACAGACGGAGGGCCAGGAAGCAGGTTTCCTGCACTGTGCCGCCGACTTTCTGTACATTCATTGCCAAGCAACAGATAAATTATGTGAGTGAGAAATGTCAGATTATTTCACTGCAGAGGCTGAGTCATAAAGACTTTATTATCAGCTCAATTAGTGGGAGAAGAAAAGTGACACAAAAACACAAAGTAGAAACTAAAACAGAGTAGAAACGTTGGTTTCAGTTAAAACAGGATAAGATAAAAGTTGAATTATTTCAATTATAATAAAACATTTTAATCATGTTTTGAGTGAAATGATCTGCCAGACGAATCAACATTAAGGATATATTGATTTTAAATCAGCTCCATTTCCTGCTGTCTTATTTAAAAGATATTGAATCTACAATGTACTCTGTAAGATTTAGTGTTTTTGCAGTGTATTTTCAGATGAACTCTTTTCTAATGTTGAAGTTTTTTTACATAAATGAATCCATGGAAGCAGAAACTCAACATATTAATGTTTCTTTGCATTTCATTTCTTTTTTATAAATATATTTAATGTCTGTTCAAGCTGAAGTTTGTTTTTCTGTTCAATCACAACCAATCACTTTCCACTCTTCATCTTCCTCACCCTCATCTTCTTCATCTTCCTCAGCTCTTCATTCTTCTTCCATCTTTCCTCCTCCATTCTTCATTTCTTTCTTCCTCTCGTCTCTCTTCGTCCTTCTCGCTCTTCATCGCTCCCATCATCATCCTCTCCTCGTCTTTCCTCCATTATTTACTCTCCTGGTTTTTATCTTCTGCTTTTCTTGTCTTCTTTCATCAAACAGAGCTTTCTCTGTGCTCTCATGATCAGAAAGTGTATTTTTACCGTATAGTTCAGGCTGAAAACATTTAAACAAGGCTGAAAAAAAATTTAATTAAAGGATAAAAACCCAGACGGTATGAACATGAAACCCACTCAGTGTAACAACCTTCAGCTCAGAGTGATTTAGTGGAGCAGCTCACATGTTCAGTCAGTCCGTCTCCCACTCAGCTCTGCTGGATCCATTAATGTCTAATTGTGCAGAAACGGATCAGAATTTCTTCTGTTGGATATTAGTTTAATTTTTACGTTGTTAAAATGTTTCTGGTGTCTCTTAGTGAAGTTTCTCCTGAAAACGCAGCTGATGTGACCCGGTGCGCAGCGCTCCTCTTCAGTACCAGGGTCAGCTGCGGGTCGACAGGCGGTTGCCGTGGTTTCCAGAGACAAAACGTTTCTGGACCCTCATCCAGTAACTTCTGTCCTCCTGGTTTCCTCTGCTGTAAAAACAAGTTCAAACTCTGATGTTTGTCCTTTAAAATGTAAATGCAATAGAAAAAGTAAGAGTTCATCCAGCTGCCATTCATGTTGAGTGTAAGTTAGAAAAACACAGAAGAAGAAATTCTCTGACCTGTGAGCGAGTCGTTAGTTCAGCCTGCATGTCTGAAGGTTCTGCTGCTGCTGCTTCATTTCATCCATCTCCATGCAAACATGTTCATCAGCTCCTAAACTTGAACTTTAATATGTTTTATATGTGTGTTGCTCCGACGTTTAAAGGTTACAGAGGAGCTGAGCTGAAAGGTGAAGCTCATGATTTTACGCTCTGAGAACTTTCCAACCAGCAGAATCTGTCTGACAGAATCAGAGATGAAGCTTTTAAATATTGATAAACACTTCATGGATATTTCTGTTTATAAATTGGATTGACATTTGTAGTGAATCTGTACTCAATGGAAAACTGTTGAATTGAACTGAGTTTCCAGGATGGATTTTTTATTTTAGTTTTCCTTCTGCATAATAAAAGTTGTAAATAACATAGAGGAGCAATAAAGTGAGATTTCTGCAGGCTGTCATTAAAAATCAGAGTCAGCGTCTGTTCATCTGTCTGCAGCTCAACAAACAGAGAGAAACTGAAAATCTTTCTCCTTCAGTGTTCAGAGGTTGAATAAAAAGAAACCCAACAGTCTGGCAGCGACGTTCAGGTTCCAGTTTACAAAAACTCTACAGGCTTTTGATGAACTGGGATCTCAGGTTTTTAAAAATGAATCAGCCCGTTTGTGATTCTGAATAATTCAGATAAATCATTTTCACATTCAGCTGTTAAATGAAAGCAATGATTAGGAATCAAAGCAGCTTCAGAGAAACGAGCGTTTAACTGACAAAAACATGAATTCACCTCAAGTTAATCTTCAGATCAATATGCATTAATATTCATAGATTAACCTGATGGGGTGCAGGAGGGTAAAAAAGAAGGAACTTGGAAAAATTACAATAAAAGAAGTAAAAAGGGTTTTATTTTATTTTAATGTTTAAATCTTAATTATGGCCTGAACTCCAGCGCTTCACGTTTTCTCATTCAGTTCAATATAATTCAATTTATTTAGTTCATAATAAATATTATATTTCATAACAAATGTCATCTGGAGGAACTTTAGGTGATGGCAGCATCATGTCAACTGATGCCATCAGAAAACTGAGAAAACCAAAAGTTAACAGAAATAACAGAAAATATTACAAAATGGAGAGTAGTAGGAGACAAAAGTGAGAAAAAGTTCACATTATTATTAACACTCTGTGCCATTGGATCACACCTTCTTAAAATCCTTAAAGTTGCTCATTTGTCCTGCAGAGGACAAAATGTCACCTTGATGCCTGACAGATCCGTCACTCCAGCAGGTCAAAGGTTATAATATAAAGAAAGAATAAATCAAACAGGTTTTCAACAAACACTTTCACCTTGACAAATATCGGCCTCTTTAATCAAAATCATCTGAAGCTGAACATACAGACCTGAGAATCTGGGACAGCAGCAGCTGAACTCTGAGGCTGTTTATCATGGTGCTGAATAAACATTTGACCTGCTGATAGCAGAATACTGGGACACTTTTATGACACGGTTATGAGATTTATTTAAAAGTTTAAAGTATCACCTCAGCTGCTCTGCTGGTCTTTGTGCTCTATTGGGAAAATCTGCATGTCTTTTCTTGCTATCATGTCTGGCAGCTTCCCACAGCGAGTGCCGCTGAAACATTCATGTGATCCTGAGTGAGCGGAGCGGAGACGTGGCTGAGAGGAGCTGCGGTCACGTCAGCCACGGCGCTCCTCCACTCATGCAGCTGTCACCTCCGGTCCGGTCTGCCTTTGTCTCTGTCCTCGCCGTGAAAACACACGTTCATGTCCTGGAGACGCAGCGCGACCTTAAAACCGACTCACCCAGGAAGTCACTTTACTCTGCTTTTTCCTAGAGGGATGCTGGAGTAGGGGATAAGATGTCTGAGCATCCTGACTGATGAAAGAGACGGTTGAACTTCCTCCTCCTCTCTGCTCTGCATCCATCAAGCTGCTCCTCTGGGATGTGGGGTCAAAGTTCAGGTTTAATTTGAGCTTTTGAGATGCTATTCGGCCGCTGTCAGTTTTAAGAATATAATTTTTGTTGCCATGGTTACCCATCACAACAAGCATTCAAACGTAAAAAAACAATGAGAGCAAAAATCCTTCTAGCTGCATCCAGAACCAGAAGGAATCATGATCCATGTAACAATTCAATCCAAAAAACAAATATCATCATCTGACATGGCAAACACTGTTTACATGGACTAGGACAGTGGAGGTCGACTGCTTCGCCCGGCAGCGTGACTCGAAGTCGACATTGTGAGAAATTCAGTCTGAAGGAAACTAAAAACATTGAGCCAGAAAGCACTGAGCTTCTGAACACGCTGAGTCTTTCTGCTGCTAATTAATCCATACAGCATGTTATGATTTATGTCCCTCAGCGGCGCCCCCTGGCCACACGGCTCTGCAGCTGCTGCTGGACAGCTGGCTGCAGCCGCTGCGTCTGGTTCTGGAGGGATTCAGGTTTTTACACATCTGGACACTTTGCTTGTTTTCTGAGAACAGGTTGGTCACCAGGGACAGAAACACGCTCAGTAAACACACGAAGTACATTTCATTATGAAACAGCAGCGAGAGGTGCTGGAGGAATGAAATGACACAATGATGGATGGAGAGAGGAGGAAGAGGAGGGAGAGAATGGAGAGGAGGAAGAGGAGGAAGTAATAATAATGGAGAGTCTGGGGAAGACTGGGAAGTAAACACTCATTAACTCCTGCTGGGCTTCAGCTTCCTATAGCGCAAATAAATTGACTGAATCTTTGTGGAAAAACACAATTTGCTTTATGAATACAAAAAATACTTATTGTTATGGGTAAACAACTACCAGCCTTTTCCTCCAAACAATTAAAACTAACAACAATTCACAAACAAAAGCAGTTCTGTCAACGTAACCCGGTTCTTCAGACACCGAAACTGAATCAAAACGTGCAAAATGAGGTTTTGCTTATAAAATACATGTTTAGAAACTGTGAGTTTTTTTGTTTCTGCATTTCTGATTGTGTAACAAATATGGAGCAATCTGTCATTTTAAACCTGAAAGATTCAGGAACATTTCCAAATAAAACAACCTGTTGGATCATCAGCAAACAGCAGAGATGAGTTCAGAACTGAAACCCAACCAGATGAGGTTGGAGCTGCAAAGTTTTAAAGTTTCTGTCATCGTTCAACAAGAGAATTTGATGCAAAACACAAACTGCCAGAGGAACAGATCTTCAGCGCTTTGCTTTTTTATTTCACACCATAAGGATCACGCTGAGTCGTCTGTAGCAGTTTTACAGGGAGGTTATTATGTTAAACTGGATGGAAACGTTTTGCTTACCAAGCATTCTGCATCAGAACTGATCTCAGATCAGCTGACAGGGAATGAAGCGCCACAAACATCTTGGAAAACCAGTTTCACTCTGACTTCATAGATCTATGTCGAATGTTTTGATCACAACTGAAACCGTTCTGAACTCACCTGCATCTCTGTGGGAAATTATTTTTTAACTTTTCTGAAACTAAAAGTCAACGCCTCAGCTCCATCTGTACGGCATGATCAGAAACATCCAGTTTTCAGACAAATGCACAAAAAGAGTTTTTCCTCTAATAAATCAGCTGAAGCCTCACATCCAGGTTAACATCAGCAGTTGAATGAAGATGAAATGAGACTACATTATGCGTCTGGCTGCAGCTGCTGAGTATAGACTCAGCAGCTCTAATTTACATGCAAACAGCCCCTTAAATACCATCAAAACAATTCATGAGTGATTACCTGAGTTTTTGCTGGCTGACAGCGTCTGCAAGAATCTTCTTCATTAAAGAGGAGAGGCAGCTCATTATGACCATATTATCATGTTTTCTTTCATGCAGCTCTTGGAGCCTCATTAGAGGGAAAATTTGAAACACTGAACGATTGATCCACCAGATGAAGAACGTAGCTGTCAGTCAGATTAACGCTTTTTCAAAACATAAGACAAACATCTGAAAGGTATTTGAAGCATTTAAACGTGATTTTGTTTTGACAATATGTAGAGTCTAGAATCTCTGAGCCCAACAATACCAATGGGTCTGCTGGGTGCAGTTAGCTCCACTATGACTGGAGATGCAATAAGATTGAAGATATGTTATGAAATACAACAGGAAGAGAGAAAATGTTTGATCTGCTGCAGTTTCTTCCCTCTGCGACGTCATCATTGATGATTTCCAGCTCGTAGTTTCCATCTGTTCCGTCCTGCGAGCGCAACAATCCCAAGTAACAGGAACATTTCCAAACCTCAACAGCTACATATCTGAGGAATCAAGTTTAACAAAATGACTTCCTAGGAAGTCACCTCTGACTGGTAATCATTAACTTCCTGTTTATACATGAGTTCCTGGTTTTTGGCCAATTGTTTGCTGTCCCGTCTTTTTCACAGTCTGTCCAGAAAACAGATGCCTAACCTTTAACCCTTCACATCATTCACCCTAATGCCTGACCTCCAGTCTTCATGCATTCATCTCACCACCAGCCGTTTGGCCCACATTGATTTCTTTAAACTCCAGAGTTTTTTTCTCTGCTGTTTAAACTCCTGGTTGATCATTTTTGATGCTGCTCAGTTATTATATTTCAAGAAGTAAAATCAATTCCAGCCCTGAAACCACAACATGGAGTCACCTAATGTAGAGCAGGCCCAAAACGGACTGACTGAAAACTGTTCCTATGGTTCATAAACAGAGTTTACCATCTGAAGACAATCATTATCCTCTTCGCAGCTTCGCTGAGTTTCTGCATCCATGTTGCCGTTTATCACGAATCATCAGAAATATTCTGACTGAACTGCATGAGACAGAACCGGCTGCAGATCGAACTTTGTCTCTTTTCTCCTCAGGTGAAAACAGTTTGGATGAAAAACATTTCAGATTTTACATCAGAATCTGTTGAACAGATTTAGCCTTCTGATCGTTTACATTGTTTCTACTGTTTGAACTCAAGTGTTAAAAGATGTTTATTGTCAGTTTTTCTGTGCTGCTGTTTTTGTAATAATTGCACAGCTGTTGAAAAGAAAATCACCTCCTTTAAATCTTTTCACTCTGTTTTCATTCAGGGTTTTTTTCAGACAGGTTCGATATGCTTTCATGGACCAAAAAAAAAAAAATCATGACAATCTCTCCTGTAGGTGTATTATGTTCCCTCAGTGCTGCAGCTTCAGGGTGGCAGAAATGAAATGATTAGGCACCATGAGGCGCTCCATTATTCGCAGTCATCAGAGGAAGTTTCTGCTGTCTGCCGAAGCAGCGATACAGAATCACTAGGAGGGAAAGAAACAAGAAAAGTATTTCCATCAGCCTTTGACTCACTGCAGCTGCTGTTCCTGTCACTCTGGATGACAGACTCTAATATCAGCACCTAGTGAGCAAATGTGTGGAGAGCTCTTTGCACAAAGCATCGGTTTCAAATATTGTGATTAATTCTTAGCTGTCCTGCAGCGGATCATTTTAGCTGAAAGTGGAGAAAAATACAGAGCAGTTTCACTGTAAGGCATGGAGCAGATGCTGAGCGAACAAAATATACTTGATCTCAACACATTTATAGTCACAAACATAATTTCTCTCTCCAGAACACAGAAATTAAATACAAAACACATTAAAGATGGAAGACGTCTGCTGAGTCTCTAAGATATCAAATTTCATTTAAAGGTTCCTCACATGAAGAGACCAAAGCAAATCAAGATCATAAATGTTCTCAAAGAGCCGATTTATTAAAATATTAAAAAATAACTCTGCATTTGATTAGTGCTTCTTAAAATTAAACAACATTGAACATATTTTCACATTGACGTAATTTGACAGAGTACAGATAAAAACTGCTTTGATTTAACTGATGAAATATTATTTCATCATGAAGTTTCTGTTTCCCTATAGAGTCTGGAGGACCTCATAAAAAGCTACGGTGGGCCGGATTTGGCCCTCGGGCCTTGAGTTTGACACAAGTGTTATTTCTTCTTCTTCTCACTGAGTCGTCGCCCGCACCTGTGTTTCATCTCATGATGATTCTGCAGATATTCTGGCTCCTCAGCACTCTCTGTTCCCTCCCAGCTCATTCTGAGGAATATTTCATATTTTAGCATATTTTTGGTTTTCCTGCTGCTGAGCATCTTTTTATTTAAACTGAGCAGCTTCAGGTTTCAGGAAGCTGAGTGTTTTAGTCACAGAATCAGGTAGAGATTGAATTGTGTCATGTTTTCCTGCAGCCTTTAGATGTTTGGAGGTTTTATAATTTCAGATCTGATGTCTGAAGGGTCTCCTCTCCTCTGGGGAAAGTTTGGATCAGGAAGATTCACCGTCGTCTCCATGAAGGATTCTGGAAGCTTCCAGCTTTTCTTCTTTAACATTTCTCAAAAAATCTGAAGAAATATTCAGAGGGAAGAACTTCAGTCTCCTGCTGTTCCTGATAAAAACAGTAACTTGACAGCAGCACCTCAAAGTAAGCAGTCAATAAATATATGACTGATGCCAAACTTTCTCCATCAGTTCACTTTGCTTAAAAATCTAACAAATAATATGAAAATAAAAAGCTTTGTTTCACAAACTCTCTTTTACATATGAATTTTTAAAATTTCAATCTAATCCAGTGGAGCTGCTGGTGGTTGAGATCCAGATCCTGAATAACATCTTCCTCTTGGAAGGAAAAATAATAATAAATTTTCCAGTCAGTCAAAGGTTAATGTGTAACACTCCTCACACTCTGGGGCTCATTTCTTTTTTATGAACAAAGTCTTTTAGCAGAAAACTCGATAAATGATGCAGCAGATAAGTTGGAAGTCGCTCTGCAGAGAGAAGCAGAGGGACTTCTTCAAATTTAGCTCTGATCTTCGTTCTGTGGATCTGAAACCTGCAAACCCTCAGCGCTCAGATCAGACCTCTAATTAAAACTCTCTGTGCTCACAAACATCTTGTGGTTTTATATGGATGTAAAAACATTTACATTTTCATGTCACGTTCTCCTCCCACGTCACATTTCGCTCCTTCACATGTTCACAGGGATTTCTGGGAAATCTCGAAACAACAGATGAAGCGTTTTTCACAACATGACACTTCTCCAGATTCTGAACGTTTCTGCCATCAGAAGGAAACGGCTTCATGAAGGGATCAGATTATATTGTGGAAGGGACAGGAAGTCCCGCTGAGGTCAGACCTTCTCTGTTAATCTGCTGACAGATGAATCCTTAAGAGAAAACTTCTATAACATGGAAAGTTCAAAGATTATTCATGAGCTGGAAGTGGGTTTCCTCACTCTGCTTTGCTCCGTTTTTCCAAACTTGTGGAGGTCAGAATAACCGTAGCAGCACATCATGTCAGACATTTCACAGCCGAATGAGTTGGAGTGAGAGATGCTGAAAACGGAGCAGGAAGAATCACATCCTGACAAACGTCTGTAAGCAGACTGGACAGGAAACAGAGCAGATCTTCTGGAGGACTCGATGTTTCAGCTCCAAATTCATTTATTTACTAATAATCATCCATTTTCATCTTTTTAGATGGAGCTAAAAAAGAGAGAAAAGCTTTTACCTCCTTCCTCAAATGAAGGTCATTTTCTAAATTAATAACCTTTATAATCATTATGAAAGAACACTTTGATCCCTTTTATCGAAGCTCCTTTTCCTGAAGCGGAGGGTCCGCATGGAGAGCATTCTGCTGTTTAAACCAGCTAATCCTGAACAGTGTGTCCTCTCTGCTCAGGCGTCTGGACTCATTAACCATGTACCTGTTAGCCTGAGGACTGACAGACTGAACTGAACTGTGATGCTGCTCTTCTCATCCTGGGTGAGATTTTTATGCTGAGTTATGCAACAAACTGAAAACTGAGCCGCCCGATTTTATTTTAGTAAATGTGACAGAGTAACTCTGAGTGTGAGTAATACGCCCCCTCGCCGACACACCAGGAAATCCATTCTGGGTGGTATGTAAAAAAAAAATCCTGCTGGAAGAAACGAGGCTGTGAGCTCGTTATGTTCTGAGTCCGGCCCGGTGGGTTATTTTAGACCAGCAGCTCCTGACAGAATCTTTTTCTTTTTCCATTTCAGCTCAAAGTTGGTGCTAAAAAAGAGCCAGTTTCTGTGACCAGAGGCACATGAACCATCTCTTTAGGCCCAAGGCAGAATACAGAGGGAGCATTAAAGTTCTGCAGGAGACAGAATGTTTCTTCAGTTCTGATAAATGTTTAGGACTCACTGGTACCGGAAACAACTGGAGAGGTTCTGTTGGTCATCTGACCACCCGACCTAAGCTGCGTTCACACAGCAGGTCAATGTGACCAAATTTGACTTTTTCTTTAACTGCAACCTGAACAGAGAAGAATCAGGTTTTTGCTGGTTCTGTATGTGGAGCTGAATCAGATAAATATCCGATAGTTTCCAGAGAGTCTGCAGTCTTGACGCTCACGCTGCATTTGATCCGACTTTTCTGTGGTTGACGTGAGAAACGAGTCATAATTCTGCACCTGAAGAAGCCAGACAGGAAATCTGGACATAAACTTTGGCTCAAAGTTAAGATTATAAAATAGTGAAAGACGTCAGTAGCTGCATTTCTATTAAGCATAAAATTGCACAAATTAGAATTACAGAAATAAATTAGCTTAATGGAAACAGGCCAATTTATAAACACATTTTTTGATCAAATATTTTGGCACTAGCATGAGGAGGTTTTACAAAACTAATATATTTAGCAAAACTGCAATGGAAACACGTTTTTCACATCATGTGAGTCACATGAACAGTCGGATGTTTCTACTGGCGGAAAATACGAAGAAGACGACAGGAAGTGGTAAAAGGCTTTTAATGTCTTACCATGTGAACAAACTTATTCATGTTTCATTTTATTATTAAGTTGTTTCTTATTAATGGAAACAAAGAAATTGTGACATTGTGTTATTTTCTGAGTTTATTAGAATTTCAATAAAGTTTTGCACAGATTCGTGGAGGAAACGCAGAAAAGAGGAAAAGAAGAAAAAGATGACAACACGAACCTCAACAGCTAAAATATGACAGATTATGAATTATTAATGTAAGTGTTGTTCAGATTTGCTCTTTAGGTTGAGACATAATTAAACCATGGAATGTGCTTTTGGAGCAGGGCAGCATGTTTTATAACTTTAAGGTGTTTTTGTCCCTCCAGCTCCGTGTTTCTGGTCTTTGGTCTGATTTCATGTCAATTCAGGGTGAATAAATCCTAACAGCTCCTTCACCTCCCAAACAAACAGACAGACACAGAAAACAAGGATTTCCTTTGTTAATTGGAGATGTTGTGTTTTGGTTGTTACACTGAAGCTTCTGCTGCTTCATAAACTGTTTCATTTCCTCAAGCTTCAGCAAATTCTCTGTTTATTTAGGAACAAGCTGTGAAGGAAAAAACGACCTTACATCCTGTTTTAACAGGGTTAGGAAGGATTTGCTCATTCACCGAAAATGTAAAGCATCTTTCCTCCTCATGACTCCAGTTATCATGACGGAGGAAATGAGTCGCAGACAAAAAAATATGCAGCGAAGCACGACTGGAATCTGGCAAACTCATGAATGAAAGATGGAGACAATGAAACAAAGGGAAGGATTTAAATGAGAAACGAACAGAGCCGTTTGTGCCAGACGGAGAAACGGAGACGACGCTGTAGGATGAGGAAGAGTATGTGAAGGAAGCAGCGACACAAAGACGCAGAAGCACAATGGTGGAAAGAGATCTTATGAAAGGACTCAGGCTGAAAGACACGACCGGCTGAAAGTGGAGGAAATCACAAAGAAACCAGGAAACGGATGGAGAGAAAACCGACGGCATGAAGAGGAGATGGATCTGATTTGTTGGTTTGTGAAAGAAAGCAGATTCAATCTGAATGACACCAACGTCTGTGTAGAGATAGCAAAATAATTATTTAAATATCATCTAACGGTTTCTTAGAACTTGGTAAAAAAAAAAAAAAAAAGAATCTGTAGTTTAAATGATTTCCTGTTTAATATGGAGGTCAGGCAGGACAGGAAGCTGATTGGACCTTAAAGATTCGACCTGTTATATTCACCCTAAATATGTTAATGAGGTTTATGAGAATGGAAATGAATCATGTTTTATTATTATTATAATCAGTGAGTCACAGGGGAAACGGGATGTTTGAATAAAACGCTTTTCAACCATAAAACCTCAGAAATAATAAAGATTTTCATGAGGAGACGATGGACTGGATTCATGATGTTCTGCTTCTTTACAGATGTTTGTGAACAAATTAAATATCTACATTATAATGTTCCTAACTTTACATGCATCTCTGACTGGGGAAACAGTGTTTGTTTGGTAAAAATAATGAATCAATCAATCCATGATGGTTGACCAGAAATAGGCTGATTTCTTTACTGAAAAGGTGAAAGGCTGTAAATCGTCTCTTTCTTCGTTGCCTCAGACTCTGCAGGACATCCTCCATGTTTTGACGCTCCAGCTGACCTCAGCACTATGCTGCCGCCGCCGCCTCCCACACTGACTCATGGTGGTCTGTGACTCACCGTATCGACGCGGCTGGTCGCGTCACGGCAGCAGCTCTAAAAACCAATGATTCAGTTTATCTGGATTTGACCGATGCTCTCTCCTCGTCCTCCACAGCTTCGCTTCTCTCTCCTTCTTTACTTTCCATCCTGATCTTCTCGTCCTCCGTCTCTTTGGTCCTCTCTCTCTCTCTCTCTCTCTGTCCCTCCCACTCGTTGCATTCTGTTGCTTCGTCTCGCCCCCTTCACTCTTTCTCACTCCTCCTCATCTCCATCTCACCCGGCATGGAGCTCCACCACTCTTTGACTTCAGACTTCACACTTTTTGTTTTGCACAAAGCAGAACTTTGTCAGGGAAACGAAGCATAAAAACACAAAGTTAACTTCTCATTTTGAGCAGCTGGACCAGCAGTAGGTGTTGCAGGCGCCTCGGTCTGAAGAGGCTTCATGAAGAACAAATCGATCAAACACTAAAACTGCATCAGGGTGGGAATAAATCACAGATTAGATCAAGAAAAAACTAAATCAATGCAGATGTCAATCAAAGCAACACACTGACATTTACTGTCTTTTGTTTTTAATTTTTCTCTTACACTTTCTTCTGTTCTTTCTTCTGATCCTTTTATCTATTAAGAAGTTCAGGAACAGTTTCTTTATTGCAGAAATTTCAATTTTAGAAGTGATCTACCAGATTCACGTGAATAATCTCGTTCTTGAACGTGTTCATGTGATTCTCTGAAAGCCTCTGTTCACAATCAGACCAAACCTTTTCTGCTCTGAGTTTCTTGTGTTTTGTGTTTCCATCTGCATTTTGATTAGAGATGATTCTTCTAACCTATGAGACATTTTTTTACTTCATTCTTCAGACATTGTTGTTTATGTCAGACATGATCTTCACCAAGCTGTTCCTGAACATTTTAACCTCTCTGTTAACGGCAGCAGAGCCAGGAGGAAGCTCACGGTTACGGATATGAACCTGTAACACGGATCACATCAGGATCCTTCCTCCCACAGATCAACAGGTTTTCTTCAGTTTCTCTCCTGCAGAGGAAATAACTCGGCTGTCCATCCTGGTCCCTCCTGCAATGTGATTCCTTTCCAGACAGAAATGTGTTTTCTGCTGTAATGCTAAATGTTGCTGTTTAGGCTTCACTGTGTGCAGAAACCCACCTGCTGCCAGGATGGAGCAACTTCAGCATTGTTGGCCTCGCAGCTGAAAACAGAGGTTGTTTTCTGAGTCTGTCTTGAATCAACTAAATGTTTTGAGCAACAAAACTTCTCTGTAAAAGAATAAATTTGGATTCATTTATTATGCTGCAAAGTAACTTAAAACAATGGAAATAGTACAAGATTATATGAGCCATAACCTCACTGTCACGACTGAACCCTGAGGAAACATGCAGCATGTCAGGAACCTCCGTCCTCCTCAGTGTTTTTCCTCTCCTTCCTGCAGGATCAGGCTTTTTGTGCAGCAGCTGTTGAGTCAAACCTCTCAGTATGCAGAGGGTTACTGTTTGAACTCTGCAGAGAGTAAAACCTTTTCCACAACAACCGAGCCACTCATTAGTCACAAAGTGACGTTTTTACCCGACTTTAGTGGGTTTCAGATCCTGCAGCAAATACTCAACTAATTTCCCCCACAATAAGGAGGAAACACAAGACTCCAACTTTCACTGGACTTTGACAATATTGAGTTTAAATATTGAGGAAAACATTGTTAATTAGTCTGATTTAGATTTAATTGCAGCTTCGGTCGTCATGGTTTCACTTTGATGTTGCATGATCTGTTATATTTAATGTTATTGATCTATTTATTTAGTGTAAAACAGCAGAGATATATAGATTTAATAATTAGGAAGTTATTCATGTAGTTATTGATTTGATCTATTGATACACTGAGCTACATTTATGTCTGTAGTTTATTCCTCTGAAGGCTTTGGAAACGTTCTGCTGTAATAAAATAAAAGCTGCTGATCCTTCATATTAACATCTGGTTACCATCAGAATCTCTGCATTAACAGCATCGTTCAACATGAAGCGTCAGAATCCTGCAAACCAGACAGAGAAATCACTGTAATCATTGATGTTTCTCCTCTGAAGGTAACAACTGGCTCATCCCAGCTGGACCAGCATCTTTCAAAATTGGGATCATTAATATATTTTTTATTCAGTATTGATCAGGGTTTTAATTCTCAGAGCTCATCAATCATGTATCGACTACATTTAGAAGAAATGTTCTCCTTTATATTCCAAGACTGCAGTCAGAGATGTAAATACTGGGTTTTCTGCATTAATAATGAATACAGATTGTGGAACATAAGTGCATAAACCTTTATTTATGCAAACCATGACTCATGATTTGGACAGTGTGCTTGTGTGTGACATTTAGCAGCAAAGGGCAGGTAGCCTGGCCTGCAGAAGCCCAGCAGAGCAGCCATGTTCCACACAGAGGCAGGTTGTTAGTGAAGGCCTCCGGCTGAAGAAGACCTGGACATGCAGGATCCGAACACGTGATGCGACTCGCAATGCGACTCACTATGTGATCCTGTTAGCTGTGTACAAACAGGAAAAGAAAAACTGCTCCAGGTTTAGCAGCAGATTTCAGAGACCAGAGCAGCACAGCAGCCAACAGAGTCTTACAATTAAAATCTAAAGTTTGAACTTTTGCCACAGATAATAATGTATGTTCTACATGACAGATAATTATTAGAAATATGATGGGAATCCAGAATGGAGTCAGTGTTTGTCGTTAGGTTTTCTCTCTGATTCCTGCCGGAGAGGCTGGTGTTTCTGTCCAGGGGTCTTTGGGTGACAGGTGGAGTTCAGCCTGGACAGATCCTCGACTCCTTTGTGTTTCCATCATTAAATCCGTCACCGTGACAACGGTATTTTCAGAAAACCTCATCAGATAACTGAGCTTTAATCATTTCAGAGGTGTCACTACAAAGAAGTTTACTTTATCATTTCTTTCTCTCCTTGCTGTTCACTGACGTCTACATCATGTTTCTGCTGCTTGCTTCTTCGATTATTCTGGAGCTTTTAATGCAGATTATTTTGGTTCCTTCGGGTCTCACCTCATTTCTTCCTTTAAGTCGTGAGTCCATCTGCATTCCCTTCATGCCTTTGTCTCAGACATGATCAGATTTCCATATGAAGTCTGGTTTTCTCTTTTTTTCTTCAATCTAACTTTATATTTACTGCTCTGGACTTTTTGCCTCACGGACCCCGTACTTCACAGATAAACTTGTTTTCCTCTGAAGCGTCTCATGCACCAGGTTCTCTGTTATTCAGCCGTCTGTGACAGATGCGTCTGTGAGGGACAGGAGCAGCGACAGCTTGTGCCAGATTGGACAATAAATCCAATGAGATCAACTGTTTTAAACAACATGATGTTTTGACACCAGAGGATTTCATTTCAGCTGGTCACGAGCCGTTTACAGTAAAACACAGCAGCAGTTGTGAAAGCAGCTTATGTTTTCTGTGTAAATCTGCTAAGCAGTGAAAATGCCTATAAAGTCTGTTTTATCAATGAAAAATGTCCATAAAAGTCCATGTGAAGCACATTTTATAGCAGATATAAAGGTCATATGAATGTAAATAAACATGGAGCAAAAACATCTAAAATCCACATCTTTAAATGTTTCAGATCCAAAATATTGATTATATTGATTCCAAGTCATAATCAGTATCAGATCATTGCTACATTATTAATATCTATACTTTCACTTCAGATTTCCTCTTGAAGTTTAAACTTTAAATAAAAAAAGTTTTGATTTACTGTCAATTTATGCTTTTTTGTACTTTAATTAGAAAATATGCAACACAACTTTTCTTTGTGTTTCTATTGTTTCTGTTTGTCATATTAATTTGCTATTATTTTGTACACAACTATAAACTTTGTCTGTTTTAACAAAAATAACTACAAAAACACCAAATGGTCAGAAGCTTAATGATATAGCTAATTTCAATAAAAAGTAATTTAATTTTCATCTAGTTAGATCCATGATGGTCACCTCCTGCATGGCTTTATAAACAAATTATAGTCTGCTTGCAAAGAAGCAGAATGTGAAAGAAAACCGAAAAAAAAATAAAGTCCACTTTTGGTCCCCAACAAACAAGTGGACAAAACATTTCCAGACTTATCCTTCAGAAAAATGATGCTTTAAAAGCTGCAAAGTTACAGATTAGCTGTTGTTAATATTTGGTGTTTGATGTTCTGACAAAAATCCAAACAGTGAAAAGAAAATTAGCAAATCAAACAGATTTGTGTTGTTCTTGTTCGCTGCTTCCCTGGAGATTAATGTGGATGTTTGAAACGGTGTCATGGTTCCAGGCGATTCACTTTCTCCACATGAAAGCACATTTAGAGCCGTATAATTGGAGCGCTGCATTTCTGTTAGTGTGACAAGGAATCAAAGCACCTTTCTCTTTTTGAAGTATTAAATTAATTCTTGTGATTCAAGGTTTTTAGCCAAGTAGTGACCTTGATGCTTTTCATTCTTGGTAATGTATCATGATGTGCGGTAAACAGAAAGTCAGCCGTTTGTTCGTGGTGCTGCTTCCCTAAAAGGGTTTTATTTTTGGAACAGCCTGGTTCAGTTCAGGTGAAGGTTGCATCGTTTCTATTTACAGAGAGGCAAGTAAAGCTTACTTTTATCTTCAAGAGACATATTTAGAAAGTTCATAACCTGCATGTAAGGAAAGATTTTTATATTAATAAATACCTCTCTGCATAAAGCTGATTCACTCTGATTCACTCCGGTGCCATTTGAGCTGAAAGTGTTTTTTAAGTGCATTCATTGCTGTGGGACATCATGTCACATCTCTTAACACCCTGAACAGACTCTAATAGATCTGTGTGGATAGCAGGACGACGCTGCAGCTTACAGGCTAACAGATGACATCACTTCTTTAAAAAATAAAACTCTGTAAACATTCTGGAAAAAAATAGTTTATTATCATGAAATGTTTGGTGTTGATACAGTTCCAGTCTGAAGGTTTCTACGACTCATTATGGACATGAATGTTTTTAATTATGAGACTATTAGGCCGTTCTTTCTCCAGGATGGAGTCGTCATGGTTTCCACTGGATCAGTGGAAACCAGCAGCTAATGATCATGATTGAAACTGTTGTGTCTCCTTCAGCATCGTGTGACAACAC
Organism: Brachyrhaphis roseni; assembly: GCA_903066815.1. Classification (NCBI taxonomy): domain Eukaryota; kingdom Metazoa; phylum Chordata; class Actinopteri; order Cyprinodontiformes; family Poeciliidae; genus Brachyrhaphis; species Brachyrhaphis roseni. Next base: position 60,292 of record CAEFZY010028737.1, on the reverse strand, counting down.
TGAGCCGAGCGCACAACAAACGGAAAGTTTGTGCATGTTGGGAATCCTTCATAACTGTCCACAGATTCCAAGATCAGGATTTCAAACTTTTAATATCGGCAGAAAATTTTAAAATGTGAATCCTCCTTACCAAATGTTAGAAAACCCAATTTGTTAAAGGAAACTGGTCCGGATGATCAGAACCAACCAGTGTTCCCATTTAAAACGGAGACAGTTTTAGGTCTCGACCAACAAAGAAGATCTTGTTCCAATCCAGACATCTTCACACTGGGCAGTTTTATGAACAAGACTTAAACACTTCAAGATAATTTTCCGTTTTGTTTTTTGACCACAGTACCAAGACGCATGTCAGACGGTGAGTAGAATAATGAAGGACTAAAATCTCAAATTTCATCTTAGATCAAAAGCTGGACCAGTTTGGGGCAACAGAACAATCATCCCAAACACATTTAAAATGCTTTGGAAATGAATAAAATACGCATTAACATTAAGATTCTGCATTGGTCGTCCCAAAGCCTCAACCTTTAAGAACGATTTTCTGAAGTTCTTCCTCAGAAACCAACCAGTTCCAATAAATCCAATCAGTTCTGCCAAAATGAGTCAGAAAACCCCAGTAGGTTACTGATGGCAGTAAAACTTCTGGTTAAGGTGAAAATGATTCTGATCTCTGTTAGGATCTGAGAAAACCTCCAGCAAAATCAACCCTCTGCACCCAAATCCTGTTTTCATAAATCTATGACAGACACTCTACATCCTGGTAAAGAATGATTCAATAAAACAATGAAGACACATATAACCCAGATAAACCCAATTAAACTTCCACGTGTTTCATTTTATGGGTCATGGAAGCAGCTGATGTCACAGGGGAGGAAATGTGTTCATGTTTGATCTTTTTTCTTCTTTAAAGGTTTTCTCTTGCAGAGCAGGTGATGACATGTGATACTTTTTCATATAAAACACAAATAGGTTAACAGCATGTAAAAACAGCACAGATGTTTGTTTAGTATGCAAAAAGCTGCAAACTGTTTGGTAAAAACAAAGTAAAGAAATCCAACAAATATTCATTAAAGTGAAGGATCTATTGGCACAAACACATATCACTGCTAACATCTAATTAATTAAGGCTCACCTTTGACCTTTATCATGGTTGTTTTGTCCTGTTGTTTCTCTACAAACGTCACATTTATTACTCTACTTTTACTGCACTGCATGTTTTCATTCTTAAATTTACACATTTTAATAAAGTTAATTATCAGCTGACATCTCGTTTAATTGTTTTTATTGATTCACATTTTTCAGGTGGACATTTGAAACCTTAAAACTAAATAAATAAAATAGAGCCGTGACTCTACTGTCAAAGAAACAAAACAAAGTTACGATAGAAATATTTAAGCACATGAATAGAAAAACCTCATTTCTTGTTTCCCTTCTGTACAAAGTTACAACAGTGAAGTCAGTGATGTTTTTAAGGCTGAGACGGTTTGGGTCAGTGATGGGAAAGACGAACAACTCAAAGTTTCCTCTTAACTTCATTATTTCTACTGGGTGAATCTCATTGTAGTTTATTTATTACGTCCAGGTTTTGTGAACAGAACTGATGGCGTCTCCACCACACAGACTGCCGAGTGTGTGTCGTCCTGTGTGTGTCTGCTGGACTCCAGTCTCCGTATCTGCTGTGGCAGAACATGGATCACGGCCACTGTGGCTCTGCGCCCAGAGCGAGGGCAGTTCAGAGGTTCTGATGCATGACTGCACCGATCTGGGAACATTTCCTGACCCAAACCCACCAGGACCACTGCAGAGCTGCAGCTCTGGTTCCTACACAACCAAATCGACTCAGACTGAAACTTCTCCACCTGAAGGTCTGGATGAGAGGAAGATTTCTGTTCCTTCATCTCTGATTCTGTCCCACTTACAGATTAAAACCCAGCAGCTTCATGGATTTTGTATATTTTCATTTCCTGCACAGAGCAGCTTTAATTAATGATTAAAGAACGAGTTAAAGGCGTCGGTAAGAGAGATCCACTTCCTCAGCAGAAAGGTTTTCCCAGCCTGCATTGCTCCATCTGCTGCTGCAGAATGAGTCGGTAATGAGGAGGAACTTAAGCAGCCCAGACAGCAGGGGGGGAGAAGCTCCAGCCTCTCATTGTTTTACACAAAAGAACAACTCTATTCTATAAATGAAACATAAATGCAATTTATGCTGCTCCACTTCAAACACAGCCTCAGCACAGCCTCAGATTGTCATAAACACACAGCAGCTTCTTTTTCTTCACTTCCAATATAGTGAATACATATATATTTTTATTCAATTAAAGCACCAGATTCTTGGTTTTTAAACTCAATAATCCAATGTGATCAATTTACAGAAGAATATTGTTATATCAGGTTTTACATCCTGCTGAATTGAACAAAAACTCTCATTTTTGGGAGGAAAGTTGTCGAGCAGAGAGGTTGGTGTCCTGATCCACTGTGGTTATGGTTCTGATCAGTTACTTTAGTTTTGGTTGCACCTGATTGCTGTTCAGTTTGGATGACATTAACAGTTGAAAGGTTAAAGATGCTTTGCTTTACATTTCGGTAAAACAGATTCATCCCTGTTTTGTTTTCTCAGCAGATTGCTTTTCTGCGTCTTTCAAAAATGAAATATTAGTTCTTTTAACCTCAGTCTGATATATAAAACATGCAGCGCTTGTTTCATATTCATATGATTTCATTATTGTTGCATCTTGTTTTTCCATTTGAGAGCTCCTTGAATATTTCACAGGTTATGAATCATTTTTCTGGCACTTTTAATTAAAAACACACCCACAAAAAAATCCAGCCACTGTTACAGAAAGAGAAAATTATTCTGATGCTGCTGCCCAAAACTCAAACATATTTTACCTTTTTCCTTTCATGATTATCATCTAACCTCTGACAGAGAAAGACTCTTATTTTAGCGAGTACAGGAAGTCCAGTTAAGCTCTTCCTGTTTGTCTTTTAGGCGTTTAGTCCTGAACTGACTCATTTCAAACTGTGATGTAAAAAGTTTAAATCAGAGCGGGTCAACAGGGCGGCCATTATCAAACCCTCTGAGCAAGAACCAGAACCGGGGACTTCTGTACTGGTTGCCATGGTGATACCCTCTGCATCACGCTGTTTGTTACCTCAAAGAAAAGACCAACTGTGTGGAAACTGTGCGTGTTTCTGAATGATTCTGGAAGCGAGAGCGACTGGACCGTCTGTTGTTCCAACCTGTGAACTTCAGAGTCCAACATGTTTTATGTTGGATATCAAGCAGTTTAAAAAATCACTTCCAGTTTGGAAAGAAAACATCAGAGATCAATGAACTAGAGTTTGGGTCTGGACTCTGGTCTCTGGGCTCATTAAGGAGAAAACTCTGGAAGTCTTATATCAACAGCAGACACACTGTGAACGTAGAAAAAATATCTAACAGTAGATTTATAAACTGTACATGTGGAGATTAAACTGATCATGAAGGTTTGATACAAAATGTTTCTGTTTCATCATCACTGAACTTTCTGTGGGAAAAACTTAGATTTTGAGTGAAATCAGTTTTTCAGTTGGTAACTGATTCAGTTAAAGTTCAGAGGTTGCATCCTCTGAACTTACCCGCCTTGCATCAAACCCAAACGGTCGACTTTAGCCGACTGGAAAGGAGCGAGTGTAAAACTGGACGGTCCAAACCTCAGATTTAATCCCACCCTGACCTCTGCACATGCCTTGTTGCCTAGCAACTAAACACAAACTGGTAAGAATTATTGTCACCCTTTTAATATATTACACTTATAAATAAATATTTTTGCAATTTTGTGTCAAAATTACTACTCATCTACGCAGATAATAAAAGACAAAGACTGCAACCATTTCAAGCTTCTGATTTTTGTTCTGAAATATTTAGATTTTTAGATCTAAAGCAGTTCTCTTCTCCTACTCCAGCTCCCATTTCATCTGCCATTGTTACAAGAATAAAACTCTCTGGCCGCAGTGCATCTTGGGATTGAATGGACCACGAAGGACAACTAAACCCTTCAAATCAGGGGACAGAACAATGGATCTTCAGGAACCTTTGAATCCAGACAATCTTCTTTGTAGAGCTGTGAGGTAATCGATCTTTAAATGCAGCTTTTGAAGGATGCAGCTCATGAATTTGGGTGACCCGTTTCAAATCTGAATGGTGTTTCTGCTGTAAAGTACAGCTGTGGAGCTACAAGGAGACTTTACACATTTTATGGAGTATTGATGATCATTTCTCATAAGTAATTATTTAGTTGTCTCAGTTTTTCTCAGAGCTTTTGTAGGAGAAATCAACTAACAATACTGGGTTGAAATTCCTGACAGTCTTTCTATTCTACATTGAAGGAAACACAGAATAGTAATAAATGTGCTTCAGTGCTCAGTGGAAACAACTATAAATAAATGTGTTGAAATCAGTTTGTTCTTCCTTTCCAGTGCAGATCTAAGTAAATGAAACACTGATGAAGCACAAAGTGCAGGTTTCAAAATGAGGTTGTTGTGCCCTGCAACCAAAACATGAAGGACAGAGCAGGAAAAGGCACAGGCACATTCAATCCAGTGTCTAAAACTGTGCTAACGTCTCACAATAAATAAGTTCTGCTCTGTTCAGAGGAGAGCTGCCTGCCACAAACACCATAGATCAGATATACAGACGGTTTCAGCTAACTATTCCTGAACAAGCACGGTGACAAAAAGCAGCTAGACTCTCCAATCTGTACATTATTTACATTTTTACACATTAGTCATTGTTTGTCCAGGTGTGTGTGCTGAAGAGCAGCTGGTGGAGAACCAACAAGCAGCTGCAGCTCCTGTTTGGTTCTCCGAGGCTCCGACTGGAAATGAAAGGCAGCGAGACGTGAGCTGGTGGATTTCCATCCATCCAAACAGAGGAGTGTAAACCAGCATGCAGCTCGGTCAGCTACTGTCAGCCAAATCCAGTCCACCGTAGAGCCAGACATCCCTGATCAGTCTCGCTCTTCTGCTGCCGTCTCCTCTGCTCTTAACCTTCATACATAAGGAGGAGATAATCAGTCTGGCAGCAGGGAGGTTAGTCCCGCCCTCTGGATGTTTCACGGCTCTCCTGATTGGCTGCGTTGCCTCTTCAGGCGTCGGCGTCTGGCTTCTCCACCAGCTTCAGAGCCTCGTGCATGCCGGCTGCCGACAGCTTCCGGTTGATGTTCCGGTAGCGGCAGCGCAGCAGGTTGCTGTAGGTGGTCCGCAGGTCACGGTTGAAGAAGGCGTAGATGAAGGGGTTGATAAGTGAGTTGGCGTAGCCGAGCCACAGCAGCGTCCTCTCCAGCCACAACGGCACGCAGCTGCACTCCACGCCGCAGACGAAGGGCCGGGCCGTGGACACCAGGAAGAACGGCAGCCAGCAGAAGGTGAAGGCGCCCACCACGATGCCCAGGGTGGCCGCCGCCTTCTGCTCCCGCTTGAAGATGGACTGGTTCTTCCTCTTCCTCCGCTGGTGGTGCTCGCCGCTCTTCAGAAAGCGGGACACGCGGCTGCTGCACTCCTCCTCCACCTCCCGCTGCAGCTTCAACGCCGCCGCCACGCAGTCCAGGCTCTCCTCCTCGGCCTCCTCCTCACATTGCTCCGTCTCCGTTGCCTCGACGCTCCCCGTCTCCCCAGACTCTGACGGCTGCCGGGGCTCGTGCACCCCTCGGGCCCCTCTGTGTGCCGCCCCTGTGCGGTGCTCCCCGACCCTGGGGAAGCCGGTGATTGTGTGCTTGGCGGCACTCAGCTTGGCTGCTCTGTAGATCCTGTAGTACATGATCAACATGACCGACATGGGGATGTAGAAGGCCACGGCCGTGGAGTAGACGGTGTAGCCAAAGTCCTGGCTGATGAGGCAGACTCTGCCGTCGTTGACGTTCTGCGCCCAGCCGAAGAGCGGGGGCAGGGTGATGGAGGCGGAGAGGAGCCACACTGACAGGATCATCTTGGCCATGCAGCAGCCATTCTGTCGGACGGGATAGGTCAGAGGTTTGGTGATGCCCAGGTACCTGCAGGCAAAACAAACAAGATTTTTACAGTTTAGACTTAAACATGAGCTGATTGGAGGAATGACTTGCCTCTCATGAGCAATGCTCACCCCACCCCCAACAAGGTGCCCTTGAATAAAGAGCTTAACCACAATCTGTGTGAGCCATATGCAGCCACAGATGGGAGCTGTGAGATTTTCTGAATGAAAAGCAGTTGAATTCTGCAGGAAGTCGTCTGACTGAAGGTCCAGGTTACAGCTGGACCTCAGAGAACAGAACAGCCTCCGTCTGGGGCAACTGACTCCTGAAGGCTACAAGAACATCCATTGGATGGATTCATAAAAGTCTGTGTTCACTGATCTAAATGCAGGGTTAGAGCAGAATCTGTGTCAGAGCACAGAGAGCTGAGATCAAACCTTAAATCCTAAAACTCAGATGGAAACAGATCTGATTTTATGACTCAATCACTGGAAATGAAGGATTAACGGATCATCCGGCAGTCTCAGTCTGCAGATCAAAGATGACAAAGTTTCTCCTGCAACACTTTGTTTCCAGTAAAAATGTGACTTTATGGTTTGAGGTTTAGTTTCAGAAGTTTTTTTTTTTTTTACCTGTCGATGCTGATTACACACAGAGTCATGATGGACGCGGTGCAGCACATCACATCCATGGCGATGAAAACGTTGCAAAAAAACTGTCCGAATATCCACTGACCGCCGATCAGGTCCGTGATGCTGACGAACGGCATCACGGCCAGCGCCACGGACAGGTCGGCCAGCGCCAGAGACACGATCAGGTAGTTGGACGGCTGGCGCAGCTTCTTCACGAAGCACACCGAGATGACCACCAGCAGGTTCCCGCAGATGGTGGACAGGGTGAGCATGGTGAGCACCCCGCCGATCAGAACCTTCTCCACGCGGCCGTAGCTCAGGATCTGCTCCCCGCAGCGCGTCCCGTTCGTCTCCATGACCTGCGGCTGACTGGAGGAGGACGGAGAAGTGGCCGCTGCCGCCGCCGCTGCCGCAGCCTCTGCGGCGTCCTGCGCAATTTTCAGCAGCCGAGGCGCCAGAGCTTCAGAGATCATCATGTTGGTGGAAATGCCGGGCTCCCCGCCGCCAACTGTGTCCTCGATCATGAACGCGGACCTCATGTTGTCAGCGGAGAAAGTTCCGTTAGTCGCTCCCACAACAACCATCCTGGAGTCCGGCGGTTCTTTTTATCCATGGACGAGCTGGAGAGCCGTTCAGCGGTGACACATCTGTGCCTGCGTTGGTGTGAAGAAAGTGTTATTTTCTGTCAGAACACAGCTACGTCTCGGCGAGCTTCGGGGACATCGTGCGCGTTATTACGCATGTGGCGCGTTGTGGGCACATTCCCAAACACTCCGACCCATAAATCCCGCTTTGTGTCCCTGACGGTCTGATGTCCAGCAGCTGCAACCATGCAGAAACTCCGAACCCGCCGTGCGCGCGGATCACTCGCAAAAGTTGCCACGTGACGTCAAAAGGCACCTCGGAGAGCGCGAAAGCAGCCGATCATACCTACACACCCCTACACACACACACACACTCTGTAATTAGGGTGAAATTCTACCGGTCATCTGAGGGCTCTGGACTGAATGCGGACCATCTGTGCCAGAGTGGCCATGCGTAATTGCGCAGCAAAGAGGAAATGTTCTGCGCATTGAGTTTGTGAATCCATGTGAATCTGCTGAACGGGGAGAACATTAGATCAAACCTTTTAATATGAAGCACAGATGAGCTTTATATGAACATTTATTAAATATATTAAAGTTTGTAACAAACACAGAATTTAACTGGAAAGCTGGTTTAATGATCGAGGTAATAAGTGTTGTAGAGGACAGGATGGTTACATAACCGAACAGAATGATTTGTTTTCCCTCCACTCTTCCCAGTCTCAGTCATCTCATTATTTCCAGTTCAGACTCCAACATCAGCCCCAGTTCGCCTTCACTTCGCTTCGCTTCGGTCGCTTGAGGTGAAAATAAACTCAATCTGCCTCTGGAACATTTCAGGAGTCATTTATCTGAGACTCGGCCTGGTTGAAGATTACATTCTACTGCCCTCCAGTGGCCACAGCTCAGTATTGCATGCTGGCACTGCGAGGCGCTACTCAATAAATCCTGAAGGAGACACTACAATAAGGCATAACATTATGACCAGCATAATACCTTGTATTTGTTTTCTTATATCTTGTAATTCAGTTCAGTTATTCTCATGGTTTATGTTTTGGATTTGTATTTAGTCCTTCTCTCCTCCTCAGTGGAGCAGTAGAGATCAGAACTGAATTTTGTCTTATTCCAAATCTCATTAATTTCATAATTAGAGTCAATATGCTGCAGGCCTGCAGTTGGACTCATCGGTCTGATCTCTTCAGAGCGGTGAAGCCGGTCCTTCGGTCACCGCCTGTGATTCACGCTTTCATTTAGTTTTAGCATGGAACCGTTCTGTGGCCTTGTTCTGTGATTGGCCGCCCCGCTGATCCTACAGAGAAGAAAATGGGTCAAACAGAGTGAATAGATGCTGAATGGAGAACATTCATCTCCTCCAGTAACTCACCTCCAGGCGGTCCAGCAGCTCATTAGGCTGGTCATCCTTAGAGGTCTTCTGATGACAAACAAAGACTGTCTGAACAGTAATTACAATGTTTTGGCTGGTTTTAAAGAATCCATTTGTCCAAAGTCCATTACTTATTCATAAGTGAAGATAATAAATCATTAGGCTCATTACATAAGCTCCATTTGTGTTACTGAAGCTGGAAAAGATTGTGCTAATGACCTCCATTTGAGTCACTTATTAGCTGGTAAAGTAGCCTGGAAAGTTAGGAGGAAGAAAGTCTCTGAGATTCCTAGAGGTCATGACCTAAGACCTCACCATGTTAGCAACTTCAGACCTCCAGTGTGAATGAATCACACTGGAGTTTCTCCCATAGATCTTCTATTTTCAGATGTTCATGATCACACCAAACCTTTGACCAAAGACCTGGAACAATTCATTTGGACCAGGTCAGGATGCAGAACCAGCCCAGAATATATTAAGGAAATTAACCCCAGACAACTAAGCTGAAGACTAATAGTCTGTATCTGAGCTACCTGTTCTACATTTGCTGTTGCATCTGTTTTTATCTTATACTTAATCTAATTATTTGTGATAAAAAGTTAATTTACTTCATTATTTCAGTTTAAAAACTGAAAAATTGAGGCTCATACAAAATTCTCACTAACACTTTTTCTTTCCACTCAACTTTCTAACAACATGCATATTAAAAGCATCCTGTGAATATTCAGGTTCTTTAGTGGCATAACTTTCTGTTCTGTTTGGTTGTGGAGCCATTTCACTACAAATATCATCTAAAAGTCTTTTATAACACAGGAAGTTCAATTCATGTACAGGAAAATCTAATCTAATAAATCCATTATAATCCAATCATGAACCCGGATTATAATTTAGTTTCATACATTTCATTTTTTTACTTGTTACAATACAATCCAGTTAAATTCAGTTTATATTACCAGTTGGCCCTGAATCATTTAATTGATTTTATTCTGAGGTTTTTATTACCTGTAAGCCTCAGAGTGAAATGACTGGAATATCTATAATATAATATACTGCATTAAATCAATCTGTAACTGAAAAATAAAAACATTCAGAGATATTATCTGTTACTGAGATGCACCAATACAACATCAATCAATACTTTGATCGCAATGATTTTAAATACGCATGTAATAAGAATACTGCATTTCCATTAATCTTTTTATTGTATACATTCACGTTGATTTTATTAATATTGGAACCATATAATGAAATTTTGCTCAATATATATTGTAAATGTAGAATTATATGAATAACAATAAATCTGTATGTCGATGTCTAATGTGTGAGTGATATTAATGTGAATGTTTCATTTTCCTCGACCAGGAAACGTCCAGCCTGAGTGAGGGGATTAACACCACAGCTGCCCTGACATTTACAAATAAATGAGAAATTTTAATCTGAAATAACTAAAAGGTTCCTTTCAAGGTAACTGGCATTTTGATTTAGAAGCTGTTAGAATAGAATAGAATAGAAATATAATTGTGAAACTCATGTGTCACAACTAAGAGTGAAGGGGAGGAAAGGCAAAAATAAATAAAGAAATGAATGAATAAATAAATAAATGAATAAATAAAAATAAAAAAGGAATAAAAATGTTCATTAAGTTTACAACTTAAGAAAAGAATAAACCATATAGTTATTAAATATCCATATTTTAATAAAACAAATGTGCAGCTTTTTTAAAAAAAGAAAATGTGTGCACAAAACCCAGTAATATATTATTTACAGTGCATCAGTTCAGACCTGCTGATGTGTGTCTGAATTACTACCTGTGGTTAAAAAGGCACCAGGAGGCTCCAGCCCAGGGGCCACATCCCTGTAAATCCGGCCCTGGCGGGTTTATTGATGAACTGATCTAATTGTTCTTACATAATAAAACTCAATAAAATCTCAGTCAGACATTTGAATAAAAATCTACAGATCAAATGTATGAAGTGACTGTTTCCTGTGGGGCTTTTATTGTGAAGGCAGAGAGGCTGGTTTCCGCTCTCTGTCCGCTCCAGTGCCGCTCCAGTGCCGCGCTTTGCGTCCAACCCAGGAAAACAAACTGTACATATTGGGTTGCCAGGTAGGGCAGGATTCCGCCTTCTGGACTGCGGCTGTGATGCCGATCCGGTCGGGAGGATTCTGGAACCGGATCTGGTTTCTGATTGGAGCAGAAGGATCAGCTGGACCGGATTCCCAAAACGCAACAGATCGGAGGAATAAACGAGTCACGAACAGCAGCGAGGAGGATTTATTGATCCGGGTTGAACGTAGCAGGAGGCCGATAGCGGCTGATTATTGATTATCAGCCGATAGGTGATCGGCTCCGATCTGGGATCAGAAACCCGGACGCTTCCTGTTCATCATTCCCACCTTGACGGGATTGTGGCTGGCCTGACATCATTGGCTGCAGGCTGGGAATGAATCATCATCATCATCCTCAGTAGCAGCGGGGGTCCGGGATGCTGTCTCTGCCTCCGCGCCCTTAACAAGCCGCGCACCGACCCGCCCAGACCCGCAACCCCCTTCAGCCGCAGCATGGAGGAAATCCTGAGGAAACTGCAGAAAGACGCGTCTGGGCACAAACACAAAGCCGTGCGGGATGCGTGCGTGTGCGCCTGTGGTGAGTGTGCGTGAGGATAATCTGCGTCCCGGTTCACCTGCGGGTGAGTCGGAAACAGGGCGGGAAACAGCGGGGGTCCGTAGCGGGACCCCTGGATTCACGAGGCCACGATCAGATCTGGATTCAGTGTTTACACCAGAACTGGAACTGGAACTGGTTCCAGTGTTTGTTCTGCTGATGGTGTCCAAACAGACAGGTCCTGATGACCTGCTGACGTGGTCAACTCCTCCACGCGCCACTCATGCGTGGATGTTTACCTGCAGGAGCAGAGCTGATGACTACCCAAAGTACACACACAGGCCGCTGGGAGGCGCTGTGCAAACCAGTTCTGTTCAATACTTTAAAATTCAGTAAAAAGTATAAATCAGTTTTTATACGTTTCTTATTTAAGTCCATTTCAGATAAAATGTAGCCAAGTTTAATTTCTAATACAATTTCTGCAGATATTTTCTGTTTTAATGAATGTTGCCTGGTAACCTGGTAACCTGGTAACCCTGCACCCCAAATCTGAAATTCCCACTTGGAGAGTTGAAGGTTTGACACCAACTCTGACCTCAAAGTCCAACATGGCCGCCGTGTAACTTCAGTGTGCTGCTAGCTACGGTACCGACCTGTTTATTCACACTTCTTCTGAGCTCCATTAGTGAACATGTTGCTTTACTGGATGTCTGGATGAACTGCAGAGTAATCAGAGGCAGAACCTTGTATTGGATCCATCAGACTCAGGATTCTGACCTGAAGCTGGAGGTTAGCTGCAGAGTTTTGTGAGTTTTTCTGCTCAGTCGTGTTTCTCACCTAGATGAAGCCACTGATGGAGCTTCTGCTGCCGTTATCTCTGTACTCCGTTTTACCATAGAAGGTTCTCCTGGTCCTGGATCGGTGCTTCTGTGTTTTTGTGTTTCTGTTTTGTCTCAAACCCAGTGGGTCACAGCAAACATCCAGTTCTGGTTCTGTTGTTCCTTCCTTTTAAAGTGGAGTTTTTCTCTCCACTGTCGCTACATGCTAGTCCAGGAGAAGTGATGTAACTTTTTTAACCAATTAGAAAATGAACTGAGCCTGACTGTGTAATTTAATATGGGCTACAGAGACTGCATGATTAGACTGAGTTGATTATTTTTGCCTTTAGATAATATTTGTGGTGAATTGGAGTTAAAAAAAATAAACTGAACTGAATTGAAATTGAATAGAAGCGTTTACTGCAGTGTTCATAAATCAGAGCTGTGACTGTAATTTTCCTGTATTAGTGCTGGATATAATCCATTTGTTTACATTGTAATGTGATTTAATAATGTTTTATAGTTGAAATGAGTTGATGATGTTTCTAAACTCTAAAAATGGATCTTTCAGGCTTTATTTGCATTTGAAAACCCGTTTGATCAGAATCAGTGGCAGGTTTTGCTCTGAGCTCTGCAGCCTGACGCCTCGGTTTTATTTTTAGAGCAGAACTTGTGTGTGTGTGTGTGTGTGTGTGTGTGATGCTGAGACACATTTAGAACCTAAACAACTAATTGACTAATATTATCTATTATCACAGTCATTATAATAAATGCTGTGATAAACTGTTGGTCTATATTACATTCAGAACCGATTTCTATTAGAAACAGCTTGGAAGTCCAAACCCGGTTCTGCAGGTTTTGTAATTTACAATCTAAATGGTAGCAAAGAAAAGTTAAAGCTAACCAGTCCTTTTCTGCATGTCAAAAGTTTAAGGAGCCTAAACTAAACACTAAATGAAAGAAATTCACTGTTTGTTACTTAGATTCTCATTTTAGCAGCAGCCAGAAAAGAGCAGATCAGAACTGAATCAAGTCCAAATTCTCATCTCTTGTTGTGTGCTGGTTGATTTGACCAACTTCCAATGTTGGACCTCCATTTTTTCCCAAAAATCTTGGTCACTAAATAGATTTCCATCTGGTTTTCATCTGATTTACTACATATTCCTACGTCCACTCAGTCTGAGTCAGTGGATTTTAGAAACATCCGGTTGGTTTTCCACCATCTGACACCGACACACATGGTGCTTTATGTTGCCTGGACATTGGAACATGGAGGTCAGAATGGCATAAAATCTGAATGTCTAGTTTAAAGTGATCTGCAGGGAAAACAAAATGTTTCAGGGAACCTGTGAGATCAGGACGGTGAGTCGGTTAAAACTTCAAGAAGAAATATTGATGAAAAATAGATTCTTCAGTCAGATTTGAGGATAACTAAACATAAAAATTTTAAATATCTTCCTATTTAATTTTATGGCTGGCTTTGTAAAATCATGACTAGAGATTTTCTTTTCTTATTAAAATACCTGCAATAAATGCTGAACACCTGTTTCATTTAAAAGGGAAACAGTTCTCAGCTCCAAAGTTAAGATGATCCGGCAGAAATGAAGGATTTCCTGTAAGTGACACGGAGAGAAACCTCCGTGATGCTCAGAAAACATCCAGTTAATCTCTGTGATTCGCTGTGTTAACATGAGGAGAACATGGTTTCCTCTGATGTCATGGAGACGCTGCTAGCATTAACAGCGTTAGCCGCGGTAGAATGACCTTTCAGGATAAAGGCGGGTGAGGAAAGGTTCAGGTTGTGCTGACGGAGGGAGAATCATGTTCTCTCCTAAACGCAGTGGAATATCACAGAAACGCAACAGGCGCTACTGAGCCTGCACAAACTGAACACTGAGTCTAAACACGCAGCAGCATGGTGACAAAATATACAACTTTCAGTTTTAAAGTCTTTTCTTTGGCAGGAACATCTGCAAAATAATAAAACTTTTTTATTATTTTAAATAATAAAAATTAATTTTTATTATTAATAATAATAAAAATAAGTATAAGTTATATACTTAACTTATAAGTTAAGTTTTTATACAGAAACTTAACTTTGTGCTCAGGAGGGAAAACATCAGGAAAGATGTCAGAGAAGCAGCAGCAACTGAATCCATGGAGAGTTTAACATAACTTTAATGTGATTTAAATCCCTCATTCAATTCAGAGAAAGTTTAGAAAATATCTAAGGCATCTAGAAAAGACCAAACGTCTTATTCAAACTATCAAACACGGTGGGGGAGGGGTGATGATTTGGGCTTGTTTCCATGTGGACCATAAATGTTTATTAAAATATTCCAGAGTCAGATGTGAGTTCAGTCCAATCCAGGTCATCAGCTGGATGATAATCCCAAAGTGACCTGATGATCTGTGACAGAATGACTGAAAAAGAGAAACATCAATGGTCTAGTTAAAGTCCAGACCTTAACCTGAGTGAATATGGTACACACAAAATCAGACTTGTAATTTTATATCCAACTTTTATTTTTTTAAACAGCTTGTGAAGTCTACTTTTACTAAAAAAAATACTAAATTTAAAGGGACAGTTCACATGAAAATGAATCTGTTAATGCTGAAGCAACTTAGAAAATGTTTTATTATTTTATGTTTTCTTGTAGCTGAACATGTGATTCAGTAACAAAACAAACACTTTTTAATTATTTATGTAGGGAAAGTTATATCATTATAACAATGTTAAAAAATTTATTGCATATTTTCCAGATGTTAAGCTCCAACAATTTTCTGTTTTGTCTAAAACAAAGAAAACAAAATATTTGATTAATGCTGGATTTTTTTGTTTGTTTCTTCAGAAACTCTGGAGGCTCAGAAGGGATCATTCAAGATTTCTCCTTCACAGCTTCGGTAAGTTCATTCATTCATTCATTCATTCATTCATTCATTCATCATTCTTTCATTCATTCATTCATTCATTCATTCATTCATTCATTCATTCATTCATTCATTCATTCATTCATTCGTTCATTCATCATTCTTTCATTCATTCATTCATTCATTCATTCATTCATTCATTCATTCATTCATTCATTCATTCATTCATTCATTCGTTCATTCGTCATTCTTTCAGCTCATGTCTCAATTCTTCTGTCTTGGACTAAAAAAAGGAAAACGTATCTGTCTGTTTAATGACATCGTCCTTCGTTGCCTCTGGTTTTAGTTTGTGTTTATTGTTCATTTGAAGCTGAAGGTTTAAATTTGCTGTCAGAATCTCTTCATGGTTTATTGGCCCAGTTCTCTAAGAATCTGTTTTTTCTGGCTTGTCATCAACCTGAATCTGCTGGGAGAAGATTTCCCTGACATCTTCTCCGTCTTGTCGCCTGCAGCAGTCTGGGAGTCCCAGGTCTTTAAACTGTTCTGGTCTGATTTGAATAAATTTAAATCATCCTGGAATCACTCAGCTGATAAGGCAAATATAAAACTGAGCAGTGAAATAAAACCAGCCTGTTAACGGTTTTCCTAAACTCTTCCTGACATCTGAGGAACTTTTACAAACAGGAGTCACTTTAAATGTCTGTCTACAATCTGAAAATGAAAACTGAGAAACCAAACCAGAATTTAAACTAAACCAGTTTTATACCTGATTCAAGCTGCCTGATAACTGCTGGACATCTATGTGTCCATATTTGCATTGTCTGGATATTCAAAGCCAGTCAGTACAGGAGAACCAGTTCTCTATCTGGTTACTTCTTTCTGGTCTAACTAACCCCCCTGTAAAAAAAAACTGCCCCCAGACACCTTTTAAAAAATATTTCTCCAAAGTGGGTGGAGCCAAGGGACACTGAGGGGCGTGGTCAGTGTGAGGAAGAGAGGATGGTGGTAAACGGGGTTTTGGTCTAGACAAGAGAAAGCAATGTTGCCAACTTTTAGCAACTTTTTAGATCTCTCTAGTAACATTTTTTTTTAAAGAAAAACAAACAAACAAACAAAAAAACAGCAACAAATCTTGATTTATGGAGAATGTTTGTGTGGCAGAAGAAGCCGGAGGCTGAAGATCAGCGGTGGCGCCCCCTATAGACAGTAGATGACAGAAAAATCAGCTGAAGCTCTAATGATGAATTATTCATTATTAGTTCCTGTTTTATTAGAGCTGATTAGATTAAACGTTGATGAAATCCTGAGTAATCTGAGCAGTTCTTTATCTACTGAATGAATAAAACCTTCTGACACTAAAAGGGTGAAGCAAAGCATGACTGAAATGATTGACACAATTCTGATATTTGATGTCAGTTCTGGGTTTTATATGAAAGTTTCTGCCAGTTTTATCTCTGATTTTGTCTCTTTCTGGGTCGGATCGCCTCATTGTTCTCCCCGTGGCTCAGTTTTCTTTCTTCAGGCTCGTAAAGAGACGGCGGATTGATTTAACCGTCCTGCGCTCTGAGGCTCCCTGAGGCCCGTTTGAAGCCGGAGGAGCTGAGCTGGTTCAGCGGCGTCTGAAAGCCGCGGATCCATCAGCAGCAGAGATTCAATCAGCCATGAATAAAGAGAAAGAGATTCAGTTGGAGAGAATGGAAGAAACACAGCAAGACAGAGAGTCTCTGAAGACAGAAGACTGTTTCTGATCAGACACATCGTTACATAACAGACCCAGAGCTGAACTATTCAGTTTGTCAAAGTAAAGTTTTCTGTGTTGATCACATTCAAACTAGTCTGGTAAAACCAGCCTCTTTAAGCTTATTGATTTCGTCTCTTCTTACTTCATCCATCCATGACGCTCAGTGTGACTCAGTGGTCAAAGGTCAGATAAATAATTTCCTTCTTAGCTGAAGAAGAAGGAGCTTCAAGGCTGAACCAGAATTTTATCATCCAGTTTGTTTTTACTGTGTAACAGATGCAAACAGTTCATTTATTCTTTCCTGATTGGACTCTTTCCTGCTAGATATTTATTTATTGGTGCATCTTTGTGTTTATTAATATTCCAGGTCAGTAATGTCTCTGTTTTCTGTTGCTCTGAGCAGAGAGCGCTGCCTGCTGCCGCTGCAGATGGCCCTGGAGTCCAAAAACACCAAACTGGGCCAGACGGCGCTGGCCGGCATGCAGGTACTGAACATGATCATAATCCTCCTTACGTCAGCCTCTCTGGTTCCGCATAACCTGTGAACTCTGACCTCGTCTCCACCAGAAGTTCCTGTGTGACGAGCGGTTTGTGGGCGGAGTCAGCTCGGAGGTGGAGGTTCTGGAGAAGCAGCTGCTCAGCCAGATGTTGGAGGCCATCAGGGTCACCCCCTCCCTGCATGAGGACCTGCAGGTGGAGGTCATGAAGGTAACAGGCAGTCAGATGAATGACCTCTGACCTTTTTGTCTCGGCTCCTGTGCAGAACATCAGAAGGATTTCTTTCTGTTGGCAGGTTCTGCTCTGCATCACCTACTCTGCAAACTTTGACATTAATGGAGACTCCATCCTGAGGATCGCTCAGGTAAAACAATCATTTCAAGATTTGATTCTGTAGAAGCAACAAAAACATCATTTAACTCTAAAGATGACTGAATGTTGGTAAATTGTTGGTTTGCTCCAGATCAGGACCAATATTTATCACACTAATATCTCTGCCAAGTGTTTGATTCTTCTACCTGAACTGGACCCGTTCAAACTTTATTGGAAAGTATCATCAGAAACCTTCAGGGTCTGTTTCAGTCCTGATCTGTCGTGTTTCTGTTGAACTCTGAGCTTCATGGTGGAAACTGAGTCTGACGTGTTTCATTCCTCCTCAGATTCGTCTGACATCATTAATAAACTCCACACTGGGGGAAATAAAGTGGATTTTTGTGTTTGCAGTCTCAGTTGTAGAAGTAGAAGAATAAATATTTGGGTTTACAGAACCTCTGATGGTAAACCATCTGTGAAACACATACAGTCACAGCAACCTCTGTGAAAATTACCTCATTCTGTCAGACAATCTGACATTAATGTGTTAAAATGTCTGCTGCCTCTGATTGTGAACAATGAAGTCTCTGTGTTCATTCTTTCCAGTTGTTAAATTTGATATTACTTCATATCTCAAACTCCAGCTGATGCTGTCATTTTACCGCAGAATATCATCTGTGCTGCTTTGATATTAAACTGTTATGTCAGGATAGTCATCATACTGTCATACAGCAACAGACTTCAGTCAGAGGCATCTTGGGATTCGTTGCAGGTCTGACTGCTGTAGGAGTTTCTCCCCACAGCGTCCACAGCCGCTAATATGAGTTATGACAGCTTTTTACCCAACATCCCACTGATATTTTATTCAGTTTCCTGGAGCTGAAAAATGGCCCATAACAAATACAAAGTGTTTTTAACAGAACAAGTCTATGAAAGTAAAATGATAAAATAATCCTTACAGATGGGAGGAGACACAGTGGTTAAAGAAAATGAGACCATCTGTTTCGACATCCTGACGTTGAGTTCAGCTTGTTTTAGTTTATAGTTTTACCAGCAGGAGCGTTTCCCTGGAAACGTTTCCCAGAGATGAAATCCTTCTGATATCTGAGGCAGTCTGTGGATGTTTGTCTGTCTGTGTCCTCAGCTGTAACACAGTCAGAGGAACACTCAAATCATCCTGAGAGGTTTTTCTCCTTATGTACGATCAAAATTCATATCAAATGAAACTCAAATAGCACAAATTTCTCACTAAATGATTAAACTGTTCTGCTGTTTGACTGTCACCTCTGTTGTTTTATTGCATAATGCATCACTTAAGGCTAATAAACTGATAAATGCTCCTTTATGTTTGGAGGTTTGGGAGGATTTCTTTGTAATTTTAATTGAGTGAGCTGCAGCTGCAGGACACAGGAGATGTTTGCTGCCATTAGCGGCTCATAAAACCTGCTGGTGTTGATGTGTTAATGCACTGAGAGCCACCGGACCTGACCAGCTGCTGTTAGAGAGGATCTGCTTCTGTTTGTCTGGTCATAACTCAGACCACTGCTCTGACTGCTGTCAGCAGATCTCCATTAACCGTCACACGCTAACAACACGCTAACAGGCTGAGGGATTTATTCAGCACTGAGACGTTTTTACACCTGCAGTTTATTATTATTAGCATCTGAACTTACTGTGTGAACGTAGTTTTTTGATTTAATGATGTAGAAAGAAAAATAAGTCTTTGGTTTTAGACTTTGTGGCTGTGAATAAAATTCACTTATTATATAGAGGATTCCTTTGAAGTCAGAAAAAGTTTGATTGCTTCCAGATTTATTTCCTGTCTCAGTTCCTTCACTATAAATATGTGACTTCCTACCACATCAGTTCCTAAGTTGATTATTTAGTGACAGAGCTGGATGTTCTCCCTGTGTATGCATGGGTCTCCTCCAGCTTCCTCCACTGACCAAAACGTGACTGTTAGGTTAATGGTTAATGTAAAAAGCCCACAGGTTGTGTGTGTTATGAACTAATGACCGCTGCAGATGAGCGCCAGCCGCCCTGGCAGCTCCAAACAATAGATGACTGCTTGCAAAACCACAAACACTCAAATGCCTCTCTGGGTTTCATGTTACTCAGCTGATTGACGACCATCTGTCCTTCTCCAGTTATAGATTAGAAATATGATAACATGAAGTCCAAACTGTGGAAATTTAGTTGGGAAAATGTGTGAAATATTGAGCTGAAGCATGAGAACCTGAGAAAATCTGTGCTTGGAGAATCTGTGACTTAAATCTGTGTTGCACCTCAGCAGATCAGCAGCATCAGTAGAGCTGTGAGGTCGGATGTTGGGGGATGTATTGATTTTTCATTGATTAGGTTTAAAATGACCCAGCAGCTGCAGAGGCTTTAAATCTGAGTCTAATTAGCTGATTTCAGTCTTTATTCAGCTGACAGACGAGGCTCCAGGTTCCTGCTGTCGAACCTGTTCAGAGCAGATCGAGTTCTAATGGAAACGCTGAGCATTTTATTATGTTACACCCAGAAAATATACATTTAATTAGTTCATTAAAGTCGGTAACTATATAACTGAACTAAAGAGGTGATGATTTAAGTCTCAGTGATGAGCTCAGCACCAATAAGTGCCTCGTCTCTGTAACCTTGGTGATGGGTTGCTGCTGTCTCTGTTCAGACAGATGATCCATATCTTTAGCAATCATTTGCAAACATTTGCAGCTCCATGTGGTTCTTCAGCCCCCAGGAGCCTTCAGAGAGGAACAGGAAGGACGTTCAGGCTTGATTCTAATGAACTTTCTAAAAATACTGCAGGGGGAGGAAATTAATAAGGTTGCAAAAGTTTTTGTCGTAGATGCAGTTACTCTAACTGGTTCACTGTAGATCTGCTGGTTTCTGTATTAGGGCTGAAACAATCAAATTAATCACTTATTGAAATAATCAACTAATTTAGTCATATATTAATCATTACTGGAAGCCAGTTACTGAAAGAATATCAAACTCAGGGAACGAATTAAGCTAAAACTGTACAAAAAAATATATATTTTGCATTCAAGTTAAAAAATGTTTTTACTTATTTTAGGCAAAAAAATTCCTCTTTAATTTCATTATTCATTTTAATGTACTTCTGACATTGTATAAAAAGACATCAGTAGTTAAATGAAAAATCAACAGAATCATCAGAATAATTGATATTTAAAGTAATTGTTATATGGTTTTAGATTTCTTTGAATCCTAGCAGGTATTTGGTTACAAAGTTGCAGATAGTTTTCTGTTTGGACTCTGATGACCTTCAGCTCATTTTTCTGAGCTCTTTGCTTCATGCTGTCGTAAATTCTGCTGACGCTGCAGACGTCCAGCAGGACATCTTGTCTGTTTGTCTCTGTGCTCCATTACTGCTCAGCATCCCCAGAGTGCCACCTTTAATCTGACCATAAGATGTTCTGCAGGCTGCAACACATCCCAGTGGTTGACACCACTCCTGGTCACCGTGGCAACCAGTGACGCCATGGAAGCTTCCCATTAATCTCCCCGACAGTTCAACGTGGCTTGGTGGTGCTCTCTGGTGCTCTGCGTCACTCATGTCCTGTTTTGTGTTTGTGTGTGTGTACAGGTGTGTATTGAGACCTACATGTCCAGTTGTCATCAGCGCAGCATCAACACAGCAGTGAGGGCCACCCTGAGCCAGATACTGGGGGACCTGACGTTGCAGCTGCGCCACAGACTGGAGGTCAGAGAGAACACACACACACACGCGCACACACACATTTGCTTTAAACCGACCCGTCAGCAACAAAGTGAGGACCTTGAGCTCTATCTGCTGTTTTGTCTTCAGTAACATTGATTCCTCTTGTTGCTCTGAGGTTCTACATACAGCAGCATAATAAACTGTTTATTGCTCATCTGATCAGTTATTTATTTCTTTAAAATTAAACCAAGATGAGAAAATCAATATCCATCTTCAATCTAGCATCTTTACTCTCAGTAATTGTTGAGTCTGGTGCCTGTTAACGACCGGGGTTGGTCCCAGGTTCAGTAGTTGGAAGGACGACCTCAGATTTAACTGGGTTCATGGTTCACTCAGTGATGATAACGGTCATCAAGGGAATAATATTTTTGTAGTTTAACGGACAGCAGACAGTCTGGAAGTGACTTTACACTGTGACTCTTGATGAGGATCATCTGACTCTCTAAGGTCATTATTGAAAAGAGTTTCTGCTAAATATCATTTTTAAAGACGAACTGATATGAAAATTTAGTCTGATATTGATATCCCATATCAATAATGCAGTGATGATTAAGAATCAGAAATACTTTATTGATCGTGTGGCCAACACTCTCCCCTCCTGAAACTTATGACAAGTAAATGGAAATAAGCATCAGTTATTAATATTGGCCCATACTGATATTTTAAAAACTAACATATAATTCTGATGAATCATGCATCCCTAATTATTTTAATTAATTTTAATTTTAATTAAGCAAAAAATCTTCTGATATGTCAACAAGTTTATACCAGACTGGTAAACAATGACCACACAGACTGAGAAATTTGGAGATTAGCAATAAAGAGTATTGAATCGTCAGCATAAAGACGAACTGTACAATCAGTTTAAATTGGATTTGCTGCAAGGATTTTGCCAGAAGGTCCAGTAACTGGAAAAGTTCTACTAACAGTTGCTTCTCTGAGAAAATGGCTGACTTCTTTCCTTCATGGCCTGTTAACACCCACCTGCATGCTGAGATTAGAAAACTGACAAACTTACTGCTTTCATCAAGATGAGGAGCAGTTTGTCAATACATTTGATCAGAAGCATCTGGTTGATGTTTTTCCTCTTAAATCCAGTGTAGTTTTCTGGTTCTGCAGCTGCTGTCTTCCTCTTGTAATATTTTGTCATCTATCATTTTAAATACATAAAATTAAACTTTTTTCCCTTTCAATAAGCATGTATTTTAAAATCTCCTTAAAGTCACAAACTCAGTTTCCCTCCCTGGTGTTGTGTTGCTCTGCAGGGAGCTGAAGGAGATGAGGTGACGGCGCTGCCTCTGCAGAGAAAAGGTACATCATTCTACACATCTGCTTAGTGAAGAATGAACAGTGTCTCTAGTTTCTAGATGAACAGTTTGTAATGTCCAGAGTCAAGTTGTCCTGGTGTATGGGTCTCTATGAGGGACAAAATGGACTGATGGACTCACAGAGCAGCCGTCCAGAAAACATGTTTTATGAACATAAACATATGGAGCTACACTTTGGAAACACATGCAGGAGAAAACTTAAACATTTTTCACTTGAAAATTCAAGACAAGTGAACAGCTGGGAGCTTTAGTGCAAACCAATACCAGTTAAACCTTAATAAAGTAATGCCAATCAATAAATAAGCTGCACAAACTAATTTAGAGATGATTTAATAAAGTCACTTTAATAAACTTCCTTCTCTTTCTGCTCTGTCACCTCACTGGTGTTCTTCCTTCTAAGTAGCTTATTGTTTAATATTGAGTGCATTTTTTTTATCCCGTCTGTTAGTCTGGATAAAAGCGTCTGCCAAATTCATAAACATAAACAATAAATAGTGACACATAAATAAACTGAATGCCTGGTTGGAGCCGAACTTCCCCCTCAGGAATGTTCATTTCTTAGAGATTAGAGGCAAACGAGGAGGATTAATTAGTTTGTTTTATCACTTAGTGTAAAAGTTGGATGAATGAACTTTGGGTGTGTGTGTGTGTGTGTTTGCAGATGTTTCCCCCACCAGCCAGGCTCTGTGTGAAGACGTGGTGATGGTTCTGACCGTGTTCTGTGAGAAGCTGGAGTCGGTGGACAGGTAACGCTGCAGGTGTTCTGTCAGTGACCTCACTTCCTCTCTGTGACTCATTGACCTTTCCTCATTCTCTTCCTGTTAGTGACAATCAGCTGCTGCAGCTGCTCTACCTGGAGTGCATCCTGTCCATGCTCAGCAGCTGTCCTCCCACAATGCACCTGTCCAGAGGTTTCACCGACCTGGTGTGGTACGACTGCTGAATGTTTCCTCACATGTTGCAACCAAAGCGAATCCACCATGTAGAAATATAAAGATACTTCATGTTGGAAGTTAAAGACCAGGAAAACATTTTTTATTGACTTAGGTCTTGATGTTAATTGACGGTATTTCTTCCTGCAGGAAGCAGCTTTGTCCGTCTCTGGTGGCGATTATGGGAAATCCAGTCAATGATAAAACCATCACTTCTCACCACGGCTACACGGGGGCGCCAGAGAGAGACCGGCTATCAGAGAGAACCGCTCAAGGCAACGCATCCATCCGTCCATCTGTTCGTTTATCTTCTTACTCGTCTCTAAATGCCAGATTGTTTCCTCTTCCTCTCTCAGGAATCTGTCAGGAAGTGGACTCTTCCAGTGGAGGAGTGTCCGATCAAGGCCGGGGGTCCGGCTGCTCCTCCAGCGCCCCCGCCAGGATCGCGCCGGTGGTGCGGACGGTGTGCTACATCGCAGCAGAGCTGGTGCGCCTGGTGAGCTGCGTGGAGTCGATGAAGCCGGTTCTGCAGTCGCTGTACCACCGGATCCTGCTCTACCCGCCGCCCCAGCACCGAACCGAGGCCATCCGCATCATGAAGGAGGTGATTCCCCATCCGTCCATCAACCCTCTGCTCACTGAACGAAGGAATGTTAACGTCTTTCTGTCCTGGTCAGATTCTTGGCAGCCCGCAGCGCCTCTACGACCTGGCTGGGCCGTGTGTAGCCGAACCTGAAACCAGGAAACGCTCCTTCTCAAAGAGGAAGTCCCACCTGGATCTGCTCAAACTGTCAGTAAATAAACCTGATCCACAGCTTCACTCATGGGATTATATTAGACAAAAGATTATTATCAAGAAAACTGAATGAAAAATAAGCATTTTGAAGCTGGACTTTGAAAATGTTCTGTCTTCAGAGTGATGGATGGGATGACTGAGGCCTGTATGAAGGGCGGCATCGAGGCTTGCTTCGCCTCCGTTTCCTGCGCCTGCGCCCTTCTGGCTGCGTTGGATGACCTGTCGCAGGGTCGCGGCCTTCAGCCTGAACAGGTAGAGTCCAGAGAAAACACGAAGTGAACCTCACAACCGCTTTCTGGAAACCTGGAGTTTGGAGACAAGTTTTCTTAGCAAAAGTTACCAATAATTGAAATTAATTAAGTTTAATTCAATGTATTCTAGTTACTTTTATGCTGCTTATGAATGGATGGATGAATGTGTAGTAAGAATAATAATAATAAATGAAACTAAAATAAATAGTAAAAACTAAATAAATATCACTATAGACTACATTTAAAAGTATAAATAACTATTAACAGAGGTTCTTGAGGTTTCTGCCTTGCAGGAAGAAGGTCGTGGGTTCAAATCCCAACATGGCGACTTTTTGCATTGAGTTTTGATGTTCCTCCCTGTGTATGTGATGGTTCTGTCTGGATGGATCGACAGCAGTAAGAGTCGCTGTGTTTCTTCCTGCAGGCTCGGTTTCTCCTCAGACGGCTGGACGACCTGAAGGACGGGTCAGAGTCCACCCGGGAGTCCATGGAGATCAACGAGGCCGACTTCAGGTGGCAGAGACACATCCTGTCCTCAGAGCAGCCTCAGTGGGACCCCAGCGCCGCTTCCTCCAACATGGCCGCCGCAGGCGCCACCGAGCGCAGCCCAGACATCAGCATCAGTATCACCACGGAAACGGGACAAACCACCCTGGACTTGGAGATGGGGGACTTGGGTCTGGGTCAGGGACACACGCCTGAGGA
Source organism: Brachyrhaphis roseni (assembly GCA_903066815.1). Taxonomy (NCBI): domain Eukaryota; kingdom Metazoa; phylum Chordata; class Actinopteri; order Cyprinodontiformes; family Poeciliidae; genus Brachyrhaphis; species Brachyrhaphis roseni. The sequence continues at coordinate 35,109 of CAEFZY010028737.1, read as the reverse complement.
GTGCGGCGAGGACGCACGCGTCCATCTGAGCTGTCCCTTTGGAGGCCAGGAGAGAAGCCAACGGGAGCCGGTAGGAGGCGTGGCTCCGAGAGGAGAGAGGGCGGAGGGAGGAGGAGGCCGCGGCGTGGAGGCCGAGGGACAGGAGGACAAGGACAGAGGAGGCGTTCCTCCTGACGTGGTGCAGAGGAGTCACGCTCTCGTCTTCCCTGACATCACCAACTTCCTGTCAGTGGACCCCAGGACGCGGTCGCACCATGGGCCGGGGTCCAGGTACAGCGAGAGCAACTTCAGGTACGACTCCGGCAACTTTAGGGTTCATTACTAGGATTTTTCAAGCTAAGTAGTTCTCTTTAGCGCCACCTAGTGTCAAAAATGGCAGAAATATTTAGCGCAAATGTTTTTGTGCTCTTTACAAAACAAAACTAATTTTCAAGTAAATTTTCAGCAAAGTGAAGGAGATTGTTTAAAATCAATAATTTCTTATTATTGATGAAAATGTACTCGTTCTACTGGCAGATTATTTCACCTATGGGAAAAATAAGTTATTTAAAAACAAGTTTCTCACCGTTTCATTCATGACTCTGGTTGTCCTGCAGCATGGAAGAGCAGGACTTGTCTCGGACAGAGTTTGACTCGTGCGATCAGTACTCCATGGCTGCAGAGAAAGACTCGGGGCGCTCCGACGTGTCCGACATCGGCTCTGACAACGTGTCTCTGGTGGACGAGGAGCAGCAGACGCCTCGGGACTGCCCGGGCCACCGCTCCCTGCGCACCGCCGCCCTGTCCCTCAAACTGCTGCGCAACCAGGAGGCGGACCAGCAGAGCGCCAGGCTGTTCGTCCAGTCGCTGGCGGCGCTGCTGCCCCGCCTCCTGGGACTGGCCTCCGCCCAGGAGGTGGACCTGTCGCTGCAGAACTTCTCCTCCACCTTTTGCTCCGGGCTGCAGGCTGGTAAGTGGAGGGAAGGGGGATCAGCAGAGATTCATTGTGATGATGATGATGTAGTTTTAGAACAGAACAGACTTCGTTTGGGCTGGTCAGCATGTTCACTGACCAGCTGACTGAGTAGCTCAGTCAAATATTCTGGAGGATGAAGTTTAGAGTGCATGGATGATAAAACAAACTCAGCTACTGCAGAAGATTTAATTAACCATCATGATTTGTAATGGAAAAACTCATCTTTTATTTTTTTACCATTGGATGTTCGGCCAGAATGTTATGATGGTCCTGAACCTGTGAAATGTTCTTAAACTTTTGGATTTAAATTCCTCTCACTGTCACAGTTTCACCTCCTCATGTCCAGTTTATAGATAAAAAAAACTGGATATTTTTGTCTACGTTCCCTCAGTGTGTCTCTCTGCTGGAGGTCTTACAGTTTTCTGTTAAATCAGTCCAAGGTGCAAAGACAAACTCAGACTTAAATTCACTCCTATTTATATTATTTGGCCTGAATTTTTCCTACCAAACTGGACCTGAAGGCTCTTTTTTACCTCTTAGATTTCACATGAAACTCAGTAGATGCATCAAAATGAGAAGATAACATCAGAAGGTTCCCATTCTCTAAGATAACATTTATTCTGTATTGATTATTGGCTTAAATTCTTGTCTGTGTCTCAGTTGATAAAAACAGTGAATACTAGTCAGGGCTCAAATGAAGTTCTACTGTTTAATAATGAATTTTAAAGTTTGAATGTTTTGCTGAGATTCTCTAAAGCTTGGTGTTGATCGTTCCTTCGTTCAGGTGGGATTCACTCTCCAGGCTTTGAATCAGGCGACTCTCTGAGCTGCCAGGCTCTGATGAACGCAGACGGTCTCTACCTGGTGTCGTACTACGCTCTGCTGCTCAACCTCAAGCTCTGCTGCTGCGACTATTACAGACCGAGAGAGCTTCCCCCCGCCCTCAGTCTGGTGAGCAGAGCCACAGCGACAGCTTCTCTCCTGAGTCTCTGTGTAGCTGATGAGCGTTTCCCTTCATGATCTGCAGAAGGAGTTTGTTCGGCTGATCCAGAGCAGCGGAGTCCTGGTGGTTTTGTGCCAGGCCTGGATCGAGGAGCTTTACCACCAGGTGTTAGAGCGCAACCTGCTGGCTGACGCCGGGTACTGGGGCTCACCAGAAGACCGCACGCTGCCGCTCATCACCATGCTGACAGGTCGCCCTGAAAAGCTGCTTTTCTTACATTCTTTATGCTTCTTAAGACAGAAATCCAACTCACCAGAGAAGGAAACCTCATGTTGGAGAACCCAGTAGATCATAAACCCAGTATGTTGTGCAGTTGCATTTTGTTTATAAATATCAATCTTTGCTATATTTATGGATAGTTTTATCCAAATGAATCATGCATCTGCACTTCCTGCTGGTCTCTCACAGTTTTCCATTTCATTGTAACTCTGTATTTAAGGACCAAACTTCAAACTGAAGCGTTTACAGTTTTAGAGTTTAGAAATGGGTAAATTGTGGGAAAAATAAAACATGTATGTAGTGGATTGTTTCCAAAAGACAATTATCTGAATGAATATTTGATGCAAGTTGTTTTTTATTTTTGTTGTCTCAGACATCGACGGCCTGGGCAGCAGCGCTATTGGAGGTCAGATGATCCGGAGGCCGTCCAGCCAATCAGCACTCAGCTCTGAGAGGGCTGGAAGTGACACAGCGACTGCAGGTCTGTGTTTCAACTCGAGGTGGACATCTTGGTTAGAGTCATGCATTCATGCTAATGCTTTACTGTGAGGACCAAGACGTCCCCCAAGGCTGATCCTCAGATCCCCTATTGTTGCTTTTGATTTGCTTCTCATAAGGTTTTATTGTCTTTTGAACAGTTTCAAACCTTTTGAACAAACAGCAGCATATTTCCTGCAAGTTTTTCTGCTGTGGAAGCAAATTAGCTGAAGGTTGAACCAAAATGGCATTGAAGGCTGGATGAAAAATTAAACCAATGGGTCATAAATAATTAGCTCTGAGATCATTTTATTTATAAATAAATCTTGTTTACTTCATATATGTTGATATGTAATAGTGAAATAATATCTTAGTGTTGCATTAGATATGTCTAGGGTTTATGGTTATAGGATATCGGCAATAAATTCCAGCAAAAGAAAACATTCAATAACATGCAGTTTATATTTACTTACTTGAAATTATGTGTCAAAATTTACAATTTGGACACTGAAAATATAGAAACTTCCATAAAATATCAACAATAAATATATTTTTTCTTCTCATGCAACAGCAAATTATCCTAAACTGAACAGTTTTTTTAAAAACAAAATCAGGTGTTTAAGTCTGAGTGATTTTACATGATTAGAAAGCAGAGTTGGCTTTTCCTGTCTAGACAGAAAGAATAAATATTTGGTTTAGTGGATACTTTATTAAATTATGAGGAATAGTTTTTAAATATTGCAGCTCTTTTTGAATCTGTTATCAGAGATCAATGAAGAAAGCCTACAGAAGAGAGGGATGATGGGAAATACAAAGATGAAGGAATGAGTCAGTGACTTTATCTGCAGAGGTGTACATAAACCTGACATGGCACCTGCACTAAAAGTTGCATTAAAACTGTCAACTTTGCATTATTCAGTAAATAATGACACTTATAATGATTAAAAACTCCTTTATGTTCATGGCAGCTATTATGTCCTTCAATTACCACAGAAACTTTAACCTCGTTAACCGTGAGTCAGGCCTCATGACGCCTCATCATCGTTTTTCTCCTCAGGATCAGAAACCAGCTTGTGATGCCAGCTGCAGGTTTCTCTCCCTCCTTTCTTTTTAATCAGGTGCCGTGTTCTCCCGCTTCATCCTCACCGGCGTGTGGAAGAACCTGATTGATGTGCTGTCCACGCCTCTGACGGGCCGCATGGCGGGCAGCTCCAAGGGCCTGGCCTTCATCCTGGGGGCCGAGGGGCTGAAGGAGCAGAGCCAGAGGGAAAGAGACACCATCTGTCTGAGTCTGGATGGCCTGCGGAAAGCCGCCGCGCTCAGCTGCGCGCTTGGTGGGTGAAACCTTTGACCTGTGTCTGCTCTTTCTGCAGAAACAGGAATAGATGTAATAAATCAAGTTTAAAGACAACCAGGGATTCAGCAGAGTGGAGAGAGGTCAGGGCGTTCCTGGACAGCTCTGTCAGGGAAACGTAGCCGGCCAGTGAATACCACAAGGTCACCGAGGAGCACAGTGTTGGTCCTGAAGGCAAGATGGATGGCTTTGTGATGAGTGTGAAGAAGGGTCTGATGTGCTGCTGGGCCTGCAGCAGAGTTTCAGACTTAGCTGACTGTTTGTCATTGTTTGGACTTTGTTGCAGCAGCGCTGTCAGGTGCTTCAGAAGGCAGAACGTAGGATTCTTTAACAACTCAATCAATCACTTCAGCTGATTTAGAGTCAGAAACAACAACAATAATATCTAAACATCAATTTTTCATAGCAGTGTATCTGCGGAGGATCCCAGGTTTATCAAACATGGTGAATAATAACTAGAACCTGTTAATTATCATTGAGGAATCCAGGCTGTAATTATCATCACAGGAAGATGAATAAATATGAATGAACACATGGTGTCAAACCTCAGCTGGGTTTCTGTTTCATTTCTGATCCCTGGTTCTACACCAGTGGAACAAATACTAATTTTAGAAAACACAATAAAGACATTTCCTCTTTTGATCTGACCATGAACTGAAGCTGATCGTGTTTTTTGGCCGTTTTCCTCTTTCAGGCGTTGCTGCTAACTGTGCATCAGCTTTAGCCCAGATGGCTGCAGCCTCCTGTGTGCAGGAGGAGAAGGAGGAGAAGGAGGTGGCAGAGATGGGAGACGCCATCACACAAGGTACTGAGTCTGACAGCGCCATCTGGAGCATCAAACGTGCACAGATCGTTTTCATTAAAGCAGCTTTGCACAAAAATCCACGGCTTGAAATCCGAACGAGAAAATTCTCCAAATGAAACGTCCTTAATATAAACTCCTAATTCAGAAATATCAGAGTGACTAAGGATGGCTCAGTAAGAAATGGATCTCTACTGACATCTAGTGGCCAATTTGGAAAACACAGCTGGAAATTTCAGATAATGATTTGTAAATACATTCAACATCATTTTCCAACTGACTTGACAAATATTTTTAATGAATAAATCATGCAGGGCTGCAGCTCAGTTGTTCAGTGTTGCTCTGTCATGTAGAGGAATCATGTTCATTTAATTTGTTAATTTACTAGGAAATCAGTAAAACATGGCAAAGTGCGGAACATTAATTAGTCTTTTTATAAAGAATAATATCCGTGAAAGCCTAAATAGAAAACAGCTGAGTTATGTTTAACCACCAGTTACTGCTGAGATGGTAGAAAAACATTTTAAATATGCATAAACACTATTATGGGATGCTTCATAAATTTGCAGGAAGAAACACTGATAGATTTCTCTACAGACTGTAATCAAAGTTTTGATGAGAGAAAAGAGAAAACATGTTTCACAGCAGAAAAATCATTTGAATCAACCTGTTAACACGTTTCCACTTTTTACACAATCACAGTTTATGTTTGGGTTTTAAAATTTACTTAATAGGTAGAAATAATTTTCCTTCACCTTTTGATTTGGAGCTGAGCAGCGATTTGTTCTGTTAGTGTTCATGTTCAGGAATGTGGATAACATCTGCAATCTGCAATTACAGTAGATTTAAGTAAAAAAAGCTTAATTTTCTGTCATTACACAAAAAAACATAATATAAAAATAAAATAAAAATGAAAATAACTGTAAAGACTTTCACAAACTTCAGAGTTGGAATACATTTGAGGACCTGACTCCTAAAACTTGTAATAGATAAAGTTTCTCATTTTAAATGTTTTGAATGGAATCCATTTTAAAACCGTCCTTCATGTCTGGATGTGAGCTGAGCTCAGGTCTACGTCCTGCATGCCTTTGCTCACCTCTGCCGTCTTGTTGCTGTTGGCAGTGAAGCAGCGCGTTGAGCAGCGGCTGGAGCAGATGGGCCGTCCTCAGGGAGTCCGCCTCCACACGGCTCATGTGCTGTGCATGGACGCCATCCTGAACGTGGGCTTAGAGATGGGCAGCCACAACCACGACTGCTGGCCACACGTCTTCAGGTACCAACACCCAAACCTCACCCTGCTGAAGCCGTAAAGTCATAAAAACTCACCACGGTCCATCTCTGTCTCAGGGTGACGGAGTACATCAGCTCTCTGGAGCACAGCCACTTCAGCGACGGCTCCCTGCAGCCGTCCTCTCTGACCACCATCACCCAGCAGAGCCAGCAGGCGGCGGGCGCGGCCGGCGTGGACCTGGGTCTGGAGCTGAGCTGCGAGCCGAGCCCCGAGGCGGCTGAGCTGAGCCTGAGCCAGCCGGTCATCCAGCCGCTGTCCATCCAGGAGCTGCTGAAGGAGAGCAGCAGAGGGGGGCGGGGCCTGGAGCTGAGAGGCGGCAGCCTGATGACGGGGACCGGCGCCGCCAAGGCCGTCTGCACGCTGTCCACGCAGGCGGACAGGTTGGACCTCGCTCTGAAGAGGCTGTGATGTTTTCACCATGTCTGGTTTAGACTGCTTTAATTCTAGAGTCATGGTTTCAGTTTAAACACATTTTATTAGTGTGTTTTATAGGTTTATTAATGTATCTATGAGAGTCAAAATGTCACATCAAGCATCCATCATGAGGTGCTGTGCTGAAGTAGACCCAGCAGGTGGCAGTAGAGTGAATCCTGCTTGGTTCTGTGTTTTTATGTGTATAAGTTATAATGCAGATAAATTCATAAAATTAGGTCAGTTTGTGTAACAGTCAGGGAGTTTTCTGAGAAACAGAGTCAAGATTTCAGCTGACGTCCTTCAGTCACATGTGCAAAACATTCGACTCAATATGAATGAGCATGAAACACACACACACACACACACGCATCCCCCACTGTGAAGTGAAGCTGCCTCTGTGAGTGTGTGCTTCTGCTTAGACCAAGGATCATCTCTTATGTAAGCACTTATCTGAGCTGCTTTTGCAGGGAATAAAGAATATTCTCTCTGATCCTCTGGAGCAGATGGACTGAACACATTTCTGATGTGAAAGTTTTGCCAAACAATAGTAAACAGACCAAAAGGCTGTCCTCACACACAGCTGGACCCGTTTCTCTGCATCTTCATTTATGACTCCCCAGTTTAGCAGCTCTTTATGCAGCTGGTCACCAATTATCTGGACATCCTGGTTATGTTGCATTTGCTCCATTTTCAAACTAAACAGTTAAAAATAGATTTTATTTTACTCAAAAAGCTGGAGTTCATCAAAGGAAAATGTTGTATTTCTTTGTTTCCAGGTCTGAAGTTCATTGATTAATTTGCAGGTTAAAATATTGAAATGTTTTAATACCAGTTAGATGTTCGAAGGCATATTTAGGCATCTTCCTGCCATTAAAGAGAAAATAAATGAAGACATTTTTCATAACTAAGTAGTTTATGTTATAGTTTTCCTGTAAAGTTATTCCAAACAGTTTCTATAAATTGCTGCTTTAAACGTCAACACAGTTTGAGTTCAGTTCTAAAATACTTTATTAATCTCAGAAGAATAAAATTATTATTATGATGGTAAGGGGTGTGTGTGTGTGTGTGTGTGTGTGTGTGTTTCAGGCTGTTTGAGGAAGCGGCTACGAAGCTGAACCTGGTCGGTCTGGTCGGCTTCCTGCAGCAGCTCAGGAAAGCTTCTCAGTCTCAGCTCTTCAACTCGGCTACAGAGACTGGAGATTACTCTCTGGCGATGCCAGGTAGGAAACACAACCTGCAAATGTTTCTGTCACTTCAGGGAAAATACTCTCAGCCTGAGGAGTAAAAACATGTGTTGACAGAGAGCCAGGGAAGAAGGTCAGCAGCAATGACCTTAGAGACGTAGCTGTTACTGCCGTCAGTCAGGGAAGTTCAGAAGGTCATTATTTCAGCTTCCAGTCTGAGTGGACTGGAGATTCAACCAAGTTCAGAGAAATGACAAAACCTCTGAGCCCTCCTCCTAAGACTCTACAGGTTTTAATGGACTAAAAGTTCATAACATAACAATCAGAAAAAAAACGAACAGGTGTGTCAGAAGGAGAAAGTTTGGAAACATGAATCAGGTTTGACAAACGGACAAATTTCCTTTGGACAGATGAAACCAAAGATGAGATTACTGTCATTTCTCAAAATAATGTTAATATCCCAGATAATGATCGACGTCTTCAAACACATCGTCTTGTTGCCGTGGAAACCTTCATGATTTTCTCTGGTTGTGTTCAGGAGTAGCCAAGTCGACGTCGGAGCGCCGCAGCGCTCTGCATCTCTTCCGACTCGGAGAGGCCATGCTGAGGGTCGTCAGGAACAAGAACCGGCCGTTACTGCACATGATGAGGGCCTGGAGCGTGGTGGCGCCCCACCTGGTGGAGGTAGGGAACTGCAGCAGAGAGGAGCTGGAAATGGTCTTCTGAAATATTCTTTCTGCTCTGATTGTCTCATTTCTCCTCAATCACTCGGTTTATTACACTGCAAAAACCTAAAATCTTACCAAGTATTTTTGGTCGAGATTCTACTGCAAATATCTTTGAACAATTGGAAAATAACTTGCAAATAACTTTTCAGCAAGACATAGGAGCTTATTTTAGGTCAGTACTTACTTCATTTTTCTGAAAAACTTATTTCACTTATAACAAGACATTATTTCACATATGAGTGAAATAATCTGCCAGTGGAACTAGAAAGTTTTCATCAACATTAAGGAATTACTGACTTAAAACAAACTCCTATATCTTTTCTGAAAAGTTACTTATAAGTTAATTTTGTCTTATTTCAAGTGTACTAAGATATTAGCACTACAAAATACTTTCTAAGACTTTGTGTTCTGTGGTGATTGGTTTATGATTTATTTTGCATTCTGGGGGATAAAAAATGTTTTGTTTCCAGGCTGCTTGTCACAAAGAGCGCCACGTTTCCCAGAAGGCCGTTTCCTTCATCCACGACGTTCTGACCGAGGTTCTGACGAGCTGGGCGGAGCTTCCACATTTCCACTTCAACGAGGCGCTGTTCAGGCCGTTTGAGCACATCATGCAGCTGGAGCTCTGTGACGAGGACGTCCAGGACCAGGTGAGGTCCAGTCAGGACCGGTCCGGTCCGCCGCAGCACAGGGAAGGTTCCAGTCACATGCTCCAACCCGGTTGTGTCCCCCAGGTGGTGACGTCCATCGGGGAGCTGGTGGAGATGTGTTCCCCTCAGATCCTGTCCGGGTGGAGGCCTCTGTTCAGCGCCCTGAGGACCGTCCACAGCAGCAGGGCGGAGACCAAAGACTACCTGCTGGGAGAATACTCCATGGGTAAACTGGCAGACTGAAGACAGACGCTGGTTATCACAGATAGTTTAACAGTTCAGATAATCTGTGCTGGTCTCCCGCTCCATGCAGGGAAATCTCAGGCTCCCGTGTTCGACGTCTTCGAAGCTTTCATCAACACAGACAACATCCAGGTGTTCGCCAACGCTGCCACAGACTACATCATGTGTCTGCTGAAGTTCGTCAAAGGCCTGGGTGGGTCTGGGTTTTCTTTTAATCTCTTCACATTTCCAGACCTGCAGGATTTATTCCTGATGGAGTCAGAATCCTGCATTTGCCTGTTTCATGTCTTTATTCAGAGCAGCTGGGATTAACATTTCTCAGAACTTTCATTTCATTTTTGACCTTTAGTTGTGACTTTTTGCTCCTAATTCCAGTTTTCTGTGTGTGTCTGTGTGCAGGAGAGGTGGACTACAAGGAGATTGGAGACTGTGTTCATGTGTCCGGGTTCAGCTCCACTGATCTCTGCGTTCCGGCTCTCGACTACCTGCACAAATGTTCCCAGGTAGGACCTCGCCTGTCGCAGCTCGTCTGCGTCGCAGCAGTTCATCGCCTTTTATCAGGTTCTGTTGGGTTCCAGCTGCTGGCTAAGATCTACAAGATGCCGTCCAAGCCGGTGTTCCTGGGCGCCCGGCTGGCCAGCCTGCCCATGCGGTCGCAGGAGCGCTCCGTCAGCAGCGAGGACGGAGTCGACTGCGTCCTGCAAGAGTTCGACGACGACACAGGTGAAGTCCTGTTCCTCCTGGTTTGTTTCCTGTTTGGGGTCCAGCTGAGGTTTCCTCTGCACTGCAGGTTTAATCCAGGTGTGGATCTTACTGCTGGAGCAGCTCACCGCCGCCGTGTCCAACTGCCCCCGGCAGCACCAGCCCCCCACCCTGGAGCTGCTGTTCACGCTGCTCAGAGAGGTCACAGCTGTTCCAGGTGACGCTCAGGAGCACAGCAGAACATCTCTGGCTTTACTGGGTCTGGTCTACAGGAAACACCTGGAGTATTATTAAATATTCATAAGTCTGCATGAAAAACAGACGTTTGTTGGGATTTCACAAAACCTGGAAATATCAACTGTTCTGTGGAAATGATGCAACACCTTGATGACTCAAATATTGCAGCATATGTGTTCAGTATGAAGCAGATATTAAGGAGTGCAGCACATGGTGATTATGAGACAAGAATGCCAGAATAATCCAGTGAGGTAGAGTTAGCTGACTGAATAAGTAACAAATTAAAATCCATATTTTAAATGATGAGGCTTTAAATTCTTTATTGTTCAGGGTTTTACCTCCTGTGTCTCTGCCCTCTGAGGTTTAACAAACTAACTGCTGCTCAGGTTCCCTAATCGCTCCTCCATCCCTGCAGGTCCGGGTTTCGCCATCTTCGCCGTCATCCAGCTGCTGCTTCCTGTAATGTCGCTGTGGCTGCAGCGTAGCCATGGCGACCACTCATACTGGGACGTGGCGGCGGCGAATTTCAAGCACGCCATCGGCCTGTCGTCTGAGCTGGTGGTGGAACACGTCAACAGCTTCATCCACTCAGGTGAGCTCCTGAATCTCCACCTGATTATCGCTGACTGAGGTTCTGATGTGATCATTAGGAAATGGAGCATCACTGATGCCTTGTTCCTTCCTCCTCCTGTCCTCCCTGATTGGACCGATGTGTTTACAGTCCGGTTGTTTGTTTCTCTCTGCAGACATTGGCTACGAGTCTCTGATCAACCTGATGCTGAAGGATCTGTTCAAGCTGCTGGTGGCCTGCGTGTCTGAACCTGCAGAGACCATCTCCAGAGTGGGCTGCTCCTGCATCAGGTCGGCACTCAGACCATCCTTTTCTACTGGCTTCATGAGTCACAAGAAAATTATTTAGTATTTTTAACTGGGAAAAAATAACCCCTTGAGTTCTCAACTTGTCGATTTTGACCTGAAGTGGGACTAAAGGTTTCATCATGAACAGTTGCAGCAAATATTTTGTTCTCTGAGCCCAATTATATCTATGCTTTGTTTTTTTTACAAAAATATTAAACTAATAATTTTTTTTATATCTTTAGAGACATGATATTAAGGCGAATTTATTAATATAATTTACCTTTAAAGAAAAATGTCCTCCAGAACATAGATGGTAAAACCAGTGTGGGAACCATGGGAACCAGTCATAATGACATGATGTTCTGTCTTGACTCTTAACAGCTTTGCTTCGTGTGTGTGTGTGTGTGTGTGTGTGTGAAGGTACGTGTTGGTGACTGTGGGTCCGGTGTTCACAGAGGAGATGTGGAGGTTGGCCTGCTGCGCTCTGCAGGATGCTTTCTCTGCAACGTTAGAGCCTGTGAAGGTACACACACATACACACCCCTGCACACACACACATCAGCTGATACAGATAATAAGGCTGCATGAACTCAGAACTGCATAAGAACAGATTTAACTGACCCAAGACATCTGAAACTGTTCGCAGCAAAAATGATGAAAACGCTTTAGCTAGTAATGCTCACATTACAGAACATAACAGAAGTTTAACTCTCTGTCTCTTTTGAGTCCTGCTGCTTTTTGTGCTAAAACATTGTTTGGTTTTTTTGTTTCATTTTAATGGATTAAAGTCAGAAACCAAAACATTCAACCTTATGTAAAAATAAAGCTTCAACAGGCTGAACAAAAAGAGGCATAATAACTTCATAATTATGCACACATAATGCAACGTTATTGGATTTGGGGAGAAGGGCGTGACTAATTTGCAATACAAAGAAACCTGGAATGGAGTAGTGGAACGGAGTGGCAATGTAATCATAATGCACTGTAAGCTATATAATGTGTTTTGAGGCAGTTGACCAAAATCCCGGACGATTTTTAAATTCCCCCCGGACATTTTTTTAGGTCTGAAAAGTAGGACATGTCCGGGAAAAAGAGGACGTCTGGTTACCCTAGTGTTACTAAACGTTTTGGATTTATTTCATGCCCACAACATCAATATAAATGAATTATATATATATTTTTTATTTAATTGACCTCCATGTGTTTCAACCTGTTATTTTTTCACAGCATTTTGTCTCACATCTTTCTGCTGCCAGTAAAAATTAAACTTTGTTTTTATCTCAGATTTGAACCGAAATGAAAGGTGCTTTGATTTCCATTGACATGCTGGAAAGGCTTCATCTGACCCAGAACTAAAACATCAGATGGTACCGAGCCCTCATGCCTGTTTCATTTGATTAAACCTCAGCAGGCTCGGCTTTATGAGGACTGTGTGTTAATTTGTTGATGACGGCACCTGCTGTGTGTGTCTGGGTTTACTGAGAACATCCTCAGTGAGTCGAACCCCTGCTGATCCACTTCATTCCTGGCTCCGTTAACACAGAGGGGACTTCAACCGGAATCTGACTCTGGAATATTCCTGCCTGACTGCAGCTAAGCAGCTTTACTGATTAAACCTCCAGTGTGTGTTTGTGTGTGTGTGTGTGTGTGGTTCAGAAAGAGAGATGATGACATCTATTGATCCTGCTGTCACTGACAAGCGTTTGATCCTCAGCAGATCAGATAATTTTATATTCGCAATAATCAACATGTTCTTAAAAAAAGTAAATAAAAAACACAAGATGAACTTAAAAAAATTGTAATTAAATCATTTTAAAAAAGGAATAATGTCTTTTATTATCCATATCAAACAGCTCAGAGATGCTCTGATTTGCCTCATTCTCCATGTAAAGGTAGAATTTCCTGAAAGTTACAGTAATCTTAACGCTCTGATCATTTTGTGTTTCTAAGTTGGTGTGACGATCTCAGTGCTACATGGTATTTCTGAGTATTTTTAGTGTAACAGCTCCTCTGGTTGGAAACAACCTGGAACATCCAGTCCAGCTCTGCAAGTCGGATCAGTTTTAAGGAACATTTCAGATATTCTATTATTTATCGTTGGTCTTTTTCACTGCTAATTTATATTGGAACAAAGATCTAAATAATGACCAGCAGCTCCTTGTGTCACATCAAAACTAAAAATACAAAACCATCATTTTGCTTCTTTTTCAAAATTATTCTCTACTTTGCAAGTCCATCTCATAAAATCACAACAAAAGTTTGTGGTGATTATACCACAAAGTGTTTTGTAAGGCACAATAATTGGGTTGGAAGATTTATTTTGTTAAGTATTTTTATTGATTAACGTGTCCTTTATTATTTAAGACAATATTCTGCCACTCTGTGCATCGCTGCAGGACGCTCGTTACGTTGACATATTGTCGTGTTTTATCTCTCAGTCTTTCTTTTTATTGTCTTTGGCTGTAAAATCAATCAGCTTCTGAGGTTTTGTGAAGAAAAGGGAGTTACGAGTGGCTCACCTGTATGTCTCTTATTAGTAGAAAATTACAAAACAAACAGCTGAAGTTAATAAAAGTCAGGACGGTTGATGTGTAATGTCTGAGGTTGGATATGACAGTCTGTTCATGAGTCGTCCTCTGCTTCACTCACAGCTTTAATCTGTAACAAGTGGCTCATGCTTCAGACATCTGATCACGTGACCTTTGACAAGCTTTATGGAAAAGCTGCTTTTGTTTGTGACACATTCAGGTCACGCCTGATCCAGAGTAAACACAATATTTATCTACTACCCAGAGAGAGGATTACTGGAGCTGATCAGGAAAGTACGTACCAGGATGGGAACATTCTGGAGTTCCTCAGGGTGTGTCCTGTTGGAACCGCTAACAATGCAACCAGACTCCACATAGATGGACAAACATCCTCCAACCACTTTAAGTTAGGGCATTTTACTTTGTGGTCAGTCATGTTGAAGTAGCTAAAATTAAAGGTGAAGCTCTTAATTTAATAGTCAATCTAAGAGTGGATTCACACCAGCCCAGTTTAGTCTGGTTTAATCCAAGTCTAATCCATTTGTCTAGAAAGTCTGGTTCATTTTGTGATGTGTAATCTGATGTGGGCCGTAACAGTGAACTCTGGTCTGAATACAAACAGTTTGGTTGAAGTGAACTGTGGTTTGGTTCAAATGCATATGTGAACGCCAAGCGGACTAGAGACGGTTCCAAAAGCAGGAAACTGACTACAGCACAGGGCATTCTGGGTAATTACAACCAAAACAAATGTGTGCATCTTGTGCCAACAGGAAGTTTCAAAGACAAAAGAGAAATCTCCCAGCCTCTAAAAACTGACGGCACTCTGTTGTGTTTACAATTATACTATTAAGAAGTTATGCTCAGTGTCTTTTTCAGCGGTTGTTGTGTTGTTTCCTTTCCTTGCATCCTGTCACACATGGATTGACTCTGGTTTGATGAGAGAAGCTGAAGTTCTGCTTGTATAGAAAACTCAACACATCAGCAGATTTCAGCTTTGTTTCTGTCTGTCGCTGTAGAACCTCCTGGCGTGTTTTCATAGCGGCTCTGACAGTTTCTCTGGAGACGCCTGTGAGGTGAAGGTGGCGGCTCCGTCTCACTCTCCGTCAGCTGAGGCCGAGTACTGGAGGATCAAAGCTATGGCTCAGCAGGTCGGTTAACGGATCCTAAAACTAAAAGCTTCAGAGCTTCAGAACTGAAACATTAACTTTTTACACAAACTGTTTCCATTAAATGAATTAAATAGATGAGTGCGGCATGTAGACTGTAGTAGAGCAGAGAATGATCCAGAAACGTTTGAGTCATGTCCTCTCTGTGTCTCAGGTCTTCATGTTGGACACTCAGTGCTCTCCAAAGACGCCCAACAACAAGGACGGCTTTGAGCATGCTCAGTCCTGTGTGCTCATCATCGAGCTGCCAGCTGACCAGCAGTCCAACGGGCATGCTCAGAAGAGGTTGAACCCGTCTCACTCACTGATGCATGTTTTCATTCTCTAACCCCAAATCAAATCTCTCTGCTGGTTCTCACTGACGTTCTGTCCAGTGCCTCATTGTTTCTGGTTTTCTGATGTTAAATCCAAATCAGTGTCTCCTCCAGGGAATTATTCTCTCCATGTTTGTCTCATAAACTCTCTCTGTTCTCTTTCTGCTGCTGTGCTGCAGGAAAATTGGGTAAGGCAGTTTTCTGACATCTCTGTCAGATGTATTAGACAGGCAGATGCTCACATGCAGCAGTCATCTGTAGCGTGTTCATAATCACACTGCATCATTCATTCACCATCAGATGTGCACAACATGCAGAAAATGAACAGACTGTAACAGATTAAAGACTCCTGTTTGTGTCCCAGGATGACAGAATGAGTCTCATCTCTGACCTGATGATTAAAAACCTTTAACTCTGATCCGGGTTCACACCAGGTTTTAAATTAATCTATAACTTATTGTTTTCAACCAAAACAATTCTTACACTGTCATCTACTGTTTTTAAAACTTATATAAACATTTATCTGAAATCTTCTACATGTTTAATATAATTAGGATAAAGTGTTGTGTAGCTCTGGTCATCATTTTTTTCAAAGCTTTTACCTCATTATGTTTCTAATAAACTTAATGAATAACAGTAGAATTGTGTTCATTTTACATCTAAAATCCTGTTTCAGTTGATTTTTCTGTTATTTCTGTAGAAAGTTGAGACAAAGATTTTAGTTTTTTGTTAAAACTGACTAAATATGATTTTTTTTCCCTCCTCCAGGATCCCGTTCCGGACCATCGTGGTGAGTCTGCTTTCCCATCAGGTCCTGCTCCAGAACCTCTACGACATCCTGCTGGAGGAGTTCGTCAAGCAGCCTGAAGGCAACGAGAGGGTGACCCCTGTGACCTCTGACCCCAGCAGGCCCACCGCCGGCTTCCTGCGCTACATCTCCATGACAAATTTAGCCATCATCCTGGACCTGCTGCTGGACTCTTACAGGTTGCTGCTGTGTTTAACATAAACTGGGACAGCCAGGTTGTACTGGTGCAGACCGGTTCTGACCGGTGCGTTGGTTTCGTCTCTGCAGGACGGCTCGGGACTTTGACACCCGGCCGGGTCTGAAGTACCTGCTGATGAAGGTTTCAGGTGTTTGTGGAGCAGCAAACCTTTACCGTCAGTCGGCGATGAGCTTCAACCTGTACTTCCAGGCGCTGCTGTGCGCCACGTTGAGCCAGGCTGAGAGCATGACCGCTCAGCAGGTGGGAACCAATCAGAGTCACACAGTAATTCCTGCTGATGCTCTAAATGACCACAGTTTGAAATTGACAGTCGGTCACATCGTACTTTAGAGTATTCTGGTGTTTAGCAGCAAAAAAAGGACTATATAAATTGATGTCATTTATTAAGTATAATAATCTGAATATCTTAGTGTCCACAAGTCACACATTGATGACCATCAGTTTCCACCTAAAGCATTTACTAATAAGTATTTATGCATTTTCTCCTAATGAAACGTTTATGTTCAGGTGAAGAGGATTCTGTATGAGGAAGAGGAAGGCGGCTCTGACTCCTCCCACCCTGGCTCCGCCTCCTCAGAGGATGAAGATATCTTTGAGGAAACAGCACAGGTGATAAAAACATGGAGCCTGATTGGTGGAGCTGTTTGTGTTTCATTTGGTTACTATGAAGTTTAAAGTGTCGCTGAATCTGTCCATCTGATATTTTATATTCCCAGAAGAAAATAATAGCTAAAAATCTTTTCCGAACAAATTTATATTGTCATAACTGACCTAAAACAGAAAGAAAATAATTTCCTTTTCCATTCAGTTGTTTAGATCTCAGGTTTCAGTTGCTTGCTGTGGGTCAGGTCATTGAGTGGGTTTCCTCTGGCAGGTGAGCCCCCCTCGCGGCCGTGACAAGCGCCATCAGTGGCAGGCTCCTGCCCCGTCGCTCAGCGTCCAGCCTGTAGGGGGCGCCGACTGGGCCTGGCTGGTCAAGCGTCTCTATAAAGTGTGCATGGATCTGTGCAACAGCTACATCCAGATGCACCGGGACCTGGAGAGCACGCTGGAGGAGACGCCGCTGCTGAGAGGAGGCGGGGGGTCAGGAGGAGATCACGTTTTCTTCCTGCCTCTCTTCCATTCAGAGACTTCCACTCCGACGTCAGCCGGCGGCTTCTCCGCCAGGGGGACGCCCTCAGAGGAGGGAGGGGTCAGGGGTCAGGGAGTAGATCTGAGTGCAGCTTCACCTGGAGAAACACCAACACCCAGCCCCAGATTCAGGTCTGACATCTCTCCTGTTTCTGCCTTAATGATGAAGATATTTGAACTTACAGATACACTATGTTACTTCTACAAAATCTATTTTCTACAAATTTGTTAAAACTGGTAATATGTTGCATCGCATGAGACAAAATCTATGAAAAATCCCTCCTCCCAGTTCTACTGCAGCGACCTAGTCAAAACAACCAGTAATTTAGCGCTGTAAATTACTCATGTGTACACGCTGCTAAATGTGCTAATGGCAGAGAAACAACTTACTGTTTCAGAAAAAAAATGTCTATCTGACGTCATCTGTGGCTATGCTAACTAGCCTTAGCATTCATGGCAGCCTCAGATGCAGTGAACCAGTTGTAACGCAGCAGAAAGTGTGAGTGGTGCATACACTATCATGACTGACAGCACTAAGACCCTCCTGGCTCTGATTGGTTGTTTCTGACTGAGTGGTGAATTTTCTGATTTTTTGTGAAGACAGAGGAACTCGACTTTTTTCACAGATTATCTGTCTCATAAAAAACTGTTACGACAAAGTGACATTTTTAACAAAAATGTATAAAAACTATTTTTATAAAGTCTACATTCTGTAACTAAATGTCTCCACCTTGATTCATCTTCTCAGCTATTTCTATTTCTTCCAGCTTCACAGGCAGTCTGCCGCACCACTTCCAGACCGGAGCAGAAAAGAGAGACTCTGGCCTCACAGGGAGCTCGGTAGGAGGAGTTCCCAGCAGCGCCGCGCCCGGAAGGAGGAAGGAATGGTGGGAAAACGCCGGTAACAAACTGTACACCATCGCTACGGACAAAACCATCAACAAGCTGATGATGGAGTACAAACGCAGGAAGCAGCCGGTGCAGCAGCAGCAGCCGGTGCAGCAGAACCACATCAACCTGTTCATGAAGGAGCAGGGCCGCGTGGCGCCGGGGGGAGCGGGGGGAGGAGACAGGAGGGGCCCTGTGGAGCTGCAGAGGCCCCAGCAGCTGGTGGACCAGCAGGGGCCCCCGCTCAGGCACTCGGTCAGCGCGGGGCCCGAAGTGCTGAGGCAGGAGAAGAGGCCTCGGTCAGGATCCACCATCAGCTCACACAGCATCTCCATGAGGGACTCCGAGGCCCAGATACAGGTGAGGGAGGAGAGACGTAGTTTACAGCTAAGAAACAAACTCTGATTCACTCTCATTACTTTTCTTTAAAACTGAAACTGAAGGGTGTGTTTCACCGGTCAGAGTTTATATGTCTCACACGGCTCATAGTGTTTTTTTTTTACCAACAGTGAAATCCTCAACATCTAAAATCTGACGTTTACAATTGTTTACAATTTTTGAGGAAGGAAGTTATGCTCAGCATCATCTTTTTAAAAGTTTCCATGTCGTTTCCTTCAGTGGTTCTTGGTGCAGCGCCCCCACAGGCGAGGAGGGGAAAAGTTGCTCTAAAGGTTCTGTTGGTTGGACTCAGAGCAGAGTGGAAGAGAACCACAGCAGCTGGAGATGGAACAAATGTTGCAACACGTTGATGCCCCTGCAGCTTGCTCCAGTTCTGACCTTTGACCCGTCTCTCTCTGCAGGCGTGGACCAACATGGTTCTGACTCTCCTGAACCAGGTCCTCCTCCTGTCGGACTCCACCTTCCTGGCGCTCCAGCCGGCGCTCTACCCGTGCCTCAGCCAGCTCTCCTGCCACGTCACCGACGCGCGGGTCCGGCAGGCGCTGCGCGAGTGGCTCGGCCGGGTCGGCAGACTGTATGACATCACCATGTGACATCACAGGGGTCGATGAGGTGTGGCTGAGTGAAGGACACACGGCGAAGACGTTGAGAGAAAGAAATGACCCTTTAACAGAGAGACGACTCAGTCAGCTGGACGGAGGAACTGCTGATTAAATGAATAAAGTTTGTAAAGAGTTGTTTGTACGATGGAGAGCATTTAAATATAAATGTGCCATTTAGCTCTGGTTCCTTGTTAAAGTCTGATTTTCTGAATGGCTTTTATTTATTTCATAATATTCAGAGCTCTTCTGTTTTTGCTGGTACATGCTCCTTGTCATCTTGATACGTCTGTGTTGTGTTGCTGATCCGTCTCTTCATATTTATTGTCATATTGTGATGCTTCTTG
Organism: Brachyrhaphis roseni; assembly: GCA_903066815.1. NCBI lineage: Eukaryota > Metazoa > Chordata > Actinopteri > Cyprinodontiformes > Poeciliidae > Brachyrhaphis > Brachyrhaphis roseni. The sequence goes on along the minus strand of CAEFZY010028737.1, from coordinate 15,613 downwards.
TGCATCGCAGCATTCCTCTGAGACTTTTCCCACCTTTTATTACGTATTTTGTAGATTTCTCAAAGTTCCAGCAGTCAACAGAAATGTGCATTCATGTTGCTGCTGTTGAAACAGAGAAAACGGCTTATTTGCTTTAAAACAAAAATGGTAAAATAAAAAAAAAATCCACAGGGTGCCTTTGGGGGAGGATTTAATAAGCGGTTACTTATCATCATTTCTGTCTTTAGTCAGTTACCAGGAAGTTTGAAGAACCTGAGAATCTGACAGTTTCTGCTTTAACTAAGATCCAGCTTCAGTCTTTGGACCACAAACATTTCATTTCAGAATCAAACAGGCAACTTATTGTGGATTTAATCCGATTGTGTTTGGTCGTCTCTTTTCCAGCTTCAGCTCTTTGTGTCTCTCTGTAACGCTGAATGTCTCTGGAACACTGAGGTATTTATTTAAACCAAATACAACATGCAGAATATGCATTTATGGCCTCTTCTTGAATTCTGCAATGTTTTTATGCTTCTTCTCTCACTGTGAAGATCATTTTGTTTGAAATTTGACATGTGAGAAATGTGGAGCTGGTTATGATGTTTGTTCCTGATCTGTCTGCAGCTGAATCTCTGAGGGCTGAAACCGAAAGCTGCAAGTTAACAAAATCTCCTGAAACATGTTCAGCATCTTCTGTTACTGATTGAATGTCTTCATTTAAAATACAACCAGATACATCTGAATGCTCCAAGCAGACTCTTGTCTTCTTTATAAAGGAGTGAAATGTGGGGCCAAAACATAGATGATTATTGAAAATAATGCTCTGTAGTGTGAATCTACAGTTATAAGTCTAAATAATTTGTGTCCAGGATGTGTGGGATGTGACCATATGAAGACGGCTGTCCCAGTAAAGATCAGGCAGTTTTTAGCTCACTTTGATCATCGATAGGAAGGTCTTAGTGTGTTGTCATGGTGACATCTGTTGATGTTGGATCATGAGAAGAGTTAGAAAGTTGGAAACTCACTGGTCACACCATCTGACATCAACAACCTCTTAATGTCCGCAGCTGGCTGCCAGCTCTCCAGCTCCTGTAATGTTCTCAGTTTTTTGCACATTTTGTCCAGCTGATGTTTTATCAGCCAAAACGATTGCGCCATAAAATGAGCTCAAACAAACGAGAATTAGTCGACATGCCAATAAATGGTGTGTGAATTGTGACTCCTTTAGTATATGATGGGCTCTTTACTGGGAGTAGTTTCCACATGACACATTACACCAAAATATGAGGCCCTAACATTATTGTTAGTGTTGAGAAGGAAGACAGTCAATCAGAGGCTCATAGGTTCATCTGGTTTATAACATAATCAACTCATAAAAAATAAGTTTAATTTTTTTGTTCTTGCCTGCATGTTTCCTTCTAATGGCACTTTGTTGCATTTGTATCTTTGAAATTAGGTCTAGCAAATTTGCCCCGACCCCACCATGTTGGGTGAACAGGTCTTAGTAGAGCTGTTGTTCCAGAGACAGTTGAGACAATCAGCCTCTGCTCATCCTTTCACCGTCTGCTCTCCACACAACACACTGACCTCATTTTTTGATTTGGATCCAAGTGTTCCCACAAGCTGCATAGAATACTTTCACAAGATAAGTCTACAGAGAAAACCACTCTAAGCTGGAGCTGCACTGACCTCCATTAACACCAAAGTCCACTTTAGGATAGATTATGACAGAGGCGTGTTGTACTGATGAAAGCGCCACTCACTTGGATCATATTGAGGACAGGAAGGCCAGTCGGTTTCTGATGCTCCTAAGGAGATTTACTCTTTTCACCCACTTCATCAGTTTGTTCCATTCATTTCTAAGTACTTTCTCATTCTTCATTACTGCTTCATTCACTCCATTTGTTCCAGTTTTCTCTGACTGATAAAATGACTCAAATCCAACCGATTGGTGTCAAGTCAGTTGTTATTGGACTGTTTATCCAAACAATCCATCTTTAACTATTTATTTCAGAATCAGTTTCTAATTTGGATTCCTTTTATTTCAAAAACTAAAACTGATTTTGAATGTAGGAAACAATATGTGGCTCTCTTACAATAATATTTCCAGAAGATTTTCATCTTACCCAGTAAAACTCCAGTTAGCATTTAGACGCCTTGTTGAGTCCGACAGACACCAAAACTCTTTGACTCCTTCTGATGTTTTGCAGCTAAAATCAAATCAAGTGTTTGGAGAAATAACATTTCAGATACCTTACAGGCATTTGGTGTTTGTCCAAAAACCACAGTTAGACTTCTGAACATATAAAACATAATGGTTAGCTGATGTTAATAAATAAGAGACTTATAAAAGTTTTGTTCAGCATCTGAGTGAAAGTGATCACAAAGTGTTTGAATGCATAACATGTGGAGTGTTAGTAATGCAAAAATTGTTTTGCATCACCAAAAGCTATAAAACCATCTAACTGACCTGTAAGGATGAAAAGTCCATCTGTCTGTTTCTGTAAAGCAGTGATTACAGACTGAACAAAGACAGTCAGCAGGATGTTTTTTGTGGCTCTGTCTCTCCGTCTCATTCTGTCCCCTCCCAGTGTCCCTGACCTGTCCTAATTCCAGCTGTCTGAGGTCGAGCAGCAAGTGGACAGATGTTGTCAGCCATCAGTGTGATCAGCAGTGAACAGAAAGGATTTAGTTGGTGTTAAGTCCATGACTAAAAAAAGCTGTTGACTAATGTGTCTGTGTCATGCAAACATTCATCACAAACTGATTTTCCTTCCTCCTGCTTCACTCTAATTTTTATTTTTTTTAAAATAGTTTTAAAAAATATTTGTTTGTGCTCTTCAGAGGTATTTCCACTTTTAGTTCCTTCTGTCTGGATTTCACACATTTAACCCAAAGCTTTGGCTGAAAGTTTCAGACCTTGTGATTGTCCCACACTGAAGATCTTCTGTCCAAACATCATCTGTCCATTTTATTTAGACTTATCTTAACTCATCCTGTAATAAACAGAGAAATCATCAATAGTTTGGTGACTTCAGTGACAGATTAGTGGGGAACTAAAAAAGCAAAGTCTGACCTCGTCTGCTTCACTGAATGGAGATCAGACTTTAGTTGTGTTGCTGGGCAGATGCAGAAACTGTTTCATGATAGGCTGTGTTGTTGATAGATGACAGTTCTGATTACAGGAAGGAAAGCTGTTTGTCTGGTAATCGAGGAGTGGAGCAGTTAAAGCAGCTTTGATGCAGCTGACCTGGTGTTTGACACGGCCAGTGAAAGTATTTATGTGACCCAGACATGTGGCACAGTTTCTGAAGTGGACGGTTCCGGTACAGAGGGGTCAGAAACATGCTGAACCAACCAAACTGGTATTTTGAGTCTTTCTAATCTACACCATGTTGTAATATTTTAATCTCATCCAATAAAGAAAGAAAAACTTTACTACTGGATTTCTATAAATCTACAATTGAAAGAATAAAGCTGTATGAAGTGCAGAAAATAGTAAGAGATTTTTTGTCTTGTTCTGTGTTTTGAAATATAAGGATAATAATTAAAAAATTTTATTCAAATATTTCAGCTAGATTCTTTAAACTCCCCTCAGTGTCTTATGTGAATGATGCCCTGAATAATCACATCCGTCCCTCCTTTTGAGATCAGGTCACATCATTTCTTTCTCCAGCGACACTCCCATCTCCTCCTGGATGATTCCAAACTGTTCCTGGTCCTGGGAGGAGAACTCTGCTCCTTATCTGAGCTCTGGAGTCTCCTTTCCTTTGATTGTATCTGAAGAGAGGAGTCCAGGAGTCTCCAGACGTTGCTCTCCTCATCTCCGAGGCTGACCACTGTTTTAGGGAGGTTCAGCTCTGCTGAAAGGATCTTATTCATGATCACTGGAACTCAGACAGATCAGGACAGAGAACATGGATGGAGCTGAAAGCTAAAGCTGCATCACCATTCACAACACAGCATCTCTTTACAGAAAAAAAAGTTATCAAACAGTCCATCAAGTTCAGTTCAATACTCAAAGTAGTTTAACAAGTTTTCTATCTAAGGCTTTGGTCCTTAAGGGCCGGTGTCCTGCAACCTTTAGATGTCTTTCTGCTTCAGCACACTGGAGTCCAATATTAGCTCATTAGCAGAGCTCTGCAGAGCGTGACTGCATGCTAGTGAGACAGTTTTGTGATTTAGGTCAAGTGTGTAGGATATGGGACTCATCTAAAAGTTGTAGGACTCTGGCCCTGATCTAAGGAAACCCAGCAGATTGATTGAGTCATTGATTTGCAGCATTCACTGCTGGACACAGCGACAGTAGACAGACACCAATGTTGTGTCTTTGACTTTGCAGCAGTTCCTCATACCAAGCATGCATGTAGCGACAGTGGAGAGGAAAGATTCCCCTTGTAACGGGAAGAAACCTCCAGCAGAACCAAAGCCATCCAGTTTTCAGCTCAAGAAATTTTAACAAACTGTTGTTGCTTATAACAAAGATCCTAAAAAAATTCAGATTAAGACTGTTTGTCTTGATTCAAATCTGCCTCAATCTCTGAGTTTGGAGCCTTTCTATTACAGGACTGGATTATTTCTGAACTGTCTGCAATTCAAAACATCAGATTTTGATTAAAGTGGATCATTTGCATTGATTGATCAGGATGGAACTTGAATTGAATCATGAGTCCAGCTGTGTTGTTGTTCTGATAACCAGTGACGTCTGTTCCTCTCCTCTACTGGATGCTCTCTCTCTGTCTGCTGCCCTCATTTCTCCCCTCCCACTCATCACTTTTTATTTCAGCCTGATCACTTCGGCGCTGCTCTCAGTGAAACCCTCACAGCTGTGAGCAGACACCTTCTCTGCTGCGTCTCTTTGCTCCACCTTTACGTTCTGTCTGCTCGTGGCCGCTGTGGCCTCTGGTTTCAGCAGGACTTTGGATCCTCCTCCAGCCCACCATGCGTTCTCTGCTGGAGAGCAGCTGGATGAGGTTTGGACCTGCAGGTCGGGACTCTCTGGACTGGTCCACTGTCCCATCACCGCTGCCGTCTACTGACAGACAGGCTACGGTGAGTCCATGCAGTCAGAGCGATGCACTGCTGCTTCTGCTTTACACAGGTGGTGTTTTGAATGAAAAAAGGGGGGAAAATCCTAATGAACCACAACTAAGCATGTAAGATTTTCAGATGAGCTTTCCAGGTTGAATTAGGGAAGAAAAATTCTCCAATTTAAATCCAAAGATTGAAACCTTTTACTTCTGCAGTTTTCCTGTAGAGCAGTTTGTGTTACTTCTTAAAAATGTTGCTCATCTGAACAATGTTTTTTTTTTTCTGTTTGGTTATAGTTTCAGAAAATTAAGGCAGCAGAATGAGCAGACATATTTACTTTAAAAATACATATATCATAGTTAAATGTACACATAAAATATCTCCTATTCTAAATTTAACAGTTAATCAGGCTGGTTATTGGATTACATTACTCTGGGATATTTAAATAAATTAGTTTTTATTTAAATCAAACTTAATTCTTAGTTTGTAAAAATCATTTTATAATTAAAACATTTATAAAGCATAATTTAGACAAATATTCATACCATGTTTTACAGTTTTACTCAACATCAAGACAAGGATTTATTTTTCTACCAACCAGAACACCATCAACATTTAAATCAATTAGGAAATCATAAAGAAGAACAGCTGTTCTTCTTGTAATCCTCACAGTTTACATGTGCAGATTAACATCTTTTATAGAGGACAAAGTAGCGCCCTCTAGTGGCCAGAAGTAGTCACTCTGTTTATCAGACAGACAGATGAATGCAGGTGTGTATGGACGTGCGTTTTTGTGTGTGTATGATGTGATTATTTTCTGGTCCTAACTGTGTCTGGCTCTTAGGGTCAAGGTTCAGGTGAAGCCATCATCAGCACCAGATCCATCACCTACATCGCCATAGGAACGGCTTCCTTCCTCATCCTTTTTGTGAGCATCCTTGGCTTTCTGATCTGTCGGCGCCGGCGGGGTTTCCGTCTGGATGGGAAGCTGGATTTGGCCAACGTGATCGCCCTGGAAGATCTGCAGAACCCCGAGAGGAACTGTGAGCTGCTGTCCTCCCTGCGCCGCAGCCGGGGCCAGTTTCCCAGCAGCAGCTCTGAACAGGATGTGTCAGATGGGGTGTTCCTCATGGTCTACCTGCCCTCACCCTATGAGCAGACCCTCACCAGGATCGCCAGGGCGGCCAGCACAAGCAGCTCCAAGGACGTGGAGCTGCTGCCATCCAGTCCTGGACAAGAGACAGGAGAGACAGAGAAAGAAGGGATGGGAATGAATGATGAAGTCCTGAAAGGAGAAAACATGACTGAATAAATGTGAAGCAAGAAAGAGGACAGAATTCAACAATAAAAGACATTCATTATACAAATTATTTCTTCTCTCTAATGCCTCTTGGTGAGCCAGACTTCTTCAGGAAGGTCACATGGTAGAACAAGAGATCACTGCTCCTGTGCATATAACATAATTTGGCTGACCAGGATTCAGAACATCGATTCATTTGCTGTTGAAAGGGACACTGCCACGGTTTCCCTTTAGATGACCATTTAAAATCACACAAACAGAACCATGAACTAGAACTTCCTCCCTACGAAGCCGATCTGAACCCAGGAGATATTTACAGGTTAAAATGCTGAAACATCCCTCATTCAAAAACACCAGCAGAAAAATCCCGGCTTATTTAACATTAAGGTTTGTAAAAATGTAAATCTGCACAAAAGAGATTCTATTTTTTACATTTCTTGTACATCTGTTTTATTAGCTGTAGCATGGTTGTGTTTTTTACCTTTGGACTTTCCTGCTCTTGTATTTGAACAGAACCAGCTGGATTGAATGTTACAGACAAAGGTGATTATTTGTACCCTGTCTTTGAAGACTAATAATAAAGTAAGCTTAAAGCATGTGGTAGTATCTCACTTTATTCAGCTTAAGTTTCATGACATTGAAATGAAATAAGGACACAAAATAACTGCTACTGTAAAACAAAAATGACGTTTAATGATTAAAATAAAGACAACAGGAAATGGACCTGCCTGGAGCAAAACATTCAGGGCTGAAGAAAGGAAAACAAGAAGCTTGAGAAAATGATGGAGACATTTGAGTCTTGTTTTGATGATGCAGGCGATGATGTCCAAAAAGGTCAACATTAGGCTCAGAAAGGAGAAGATCTGATAGCAGCACTTTGATCAACTTGTATAGTTTCTAAATAGGCCAGAAAAAATAATGTGGTATAGTGTAACTAAAATGAGACAAAAGCATTGGGAAGATAAAACCATCTTTTTGGGAATAGCTGATCTGAAAAAGTAGACTTCTTCTTCATCTGAAAAATATCTGCAGCTCTGTCAGTGACCATGTTTCCTTCAACAATTTACGCACATTTTGAAGTAAAAGTTGATGGAAATTAAGGAAGTAGCTTCCTTAATTTTGCATACATGTTTTCACGCTTGTTGGAGGTGTTTTTTCTCTTTTCTGAAAAAATGTACTAAAGGGGAGATGGACATTTGCTAAATAAGTTGTGATGTTGTGAAAATTTGCAATCTCTGCTTTCTGTCCAAACCAGGGAAATGTGACTAATTAGCATTTTAATTGTTTTGACATTTTAAAAGTTCACTCAAAATTCTCATGACTATTAGATGAAAACTTATCTGATTCCACTCTTCTTTTTCAAAAATAAATTGTAGGTAGCACTTTAAAATAACTACATCTTTGTTTAACTATTAATAAACAGTTAACCTTGAAAACATCATAAAGGACAATTCATACTAAATTAACACATTTATTAATACTTTAATAAAGCACGACGAGTCTTGACTTTAGAAGGGCTCACAAAAAGATTTAACAACAAGCAACCGCCTTAATTATGGCTATGCAGGATGGCTATGTGGCCAGTTCAAACGTTGTTATGCATGAATAAACATTGATGATGTTGGTTTTGGGTAAATTTCTTCACCAGTCTGTCTGTCATGGAAATTATTAAAGGAAAAAAAATCCTCAATTTCCTTCACACTGAGAGGAAAAGGCATACATCAGCAATTTTCTCTTTATCAGGAAATTATTTAGTGGTAGAATCTGGGTTATTGTGACTTTTAACTGTTTGGTTGGATTAGGCTTAAAATGTGCAAATCCTCCATTTTCTATAATACAGCAGTCTGACCTCTTTCCAGGTTCTTGTAAACTCAAATGTAGGATTTCTCTCTTGGAATGTTGAACAGGTTTTTATGTCCCTCTGAGGTTTTTTGCATAATCCTGATTTAAACCAAATGTGATGATATGAAAAATGCATAAAATCAAATCTGGACCCACACTTTATGATACTTAACTATGGATCCACAGGGTTCTAGTTTGCTTTACGTGGAATAAAGAGCTTAATGTTTTCTCTTTTAATTTGTTCTTAAAACATGTATTCAGTTCATCTGTAGCATGAAGAAGTTTAGATTTAACTTCTGTTAAGCACTTCATGCTCAGTATGTTTATATGTGTGTAAGCTCTTGTGATTGTGTATATTTATGGTAAATGTACATGAACTTGTTTGTTTAAAGACTTTTTGAGTTGTATACATTCATAAGTAAAGCAGGAGTCATGAAAATATTAATGTTACGAATGACAGGAAGGAGAATGATTAAATAAGTTTTATTCACACTCATTTTTCCCAAGCTTTTTTTCCTGTAATAAATAAAATCACCTTTTAAAAAGCAGTTTTGTCATTTACTTTCTATTTATGTCTGTCATAAAAATATTAGTTTGATGATTTGGAACATTTAAGTTAGACAAAACAGCTAAAGAAGAAATCTGGACTGAAGTTAATTTTCATAGCACTGCACATATATTCATGATGCTCCATACATGAGAACAGAGAAATGCAAGTATCAGAAGTCAATATCCTAATATTCTGATCCCTATTACAAAAATAAATAACCATATAGTATTTTCATTTATAAACCGTCCTGACAGCATTTTAAGCATAATCATAAATTGTCAAGTTCTTCATTTGTTATCAGTCTACATATAGCCTTAGCTTGCAAAGAACTGGCTGAGGAAGAAGGTGTATCACTCATTTGGACCTCAAAACCTAAATATGTCACAACCGCAGTAACTTGACTTGAAAACAAATGAACAATTTGTATGTCAACCATCAAGTATGATATGGAAGGCAAGAAATTAATACTCAACACAGGAACACTGAGGAAGCCGGTAGGACTGTAAATCCAGGATACAAGGTATCAGTGAATGTGGTGTTGAAGGTGTGGATGTGGATTAGAGAGTCGGAGGAAACTCTGTAAAAAGACAGACTGCCAGCAGGACAGTCCACATACACTGCTACTCTGTTAGAAACTGTGGAAAAAGAGGATGATGAAAGGAGTTTCCTGTTCTTATAGTGACTGACAGTGAAACCGTCGTCAGAGCAACTCAAACTCCAGGAATCATCACTCTTTCCACACACAGAGTCATTAGTAAGTCCTCTCCTTCGGATTCCTCTGTAAGTTACTGATATCTCTATTTTTCCTCTCCACTCAACCTCCCAATAACAACGATCACTGATGGCATTTCTACACAGCAGCTGAGGAATATTTCTTCTGTCCAGATCATCAGTATCTGAGTGAGCCTTCTGCATATCTGTCACCTTCCTGTCGTTGTTTGACAGTTGGAAGTTTTGGTTTATTGTGTCTCGGTCAAATGTCAGCTGACATGAATCTGATGGAGAGAAAAAACAATTTGAGTAGTTACTGGTTTATTTTTTGACAATTTATTGATACTTTGATATATCGCAAACAATGAATGTGGTTGTGTATGAGTTGCTTTTATGTCATGAATCAACAACAGAAACAAACTTACACCTCCATGGACCTGGTTTTAAATATCGGTTACCAGCAGGCTCCACCCTGAAAGAGAAAAGGATGAGCAAGCAGAAGTCTCTTTCAGCATGCAAACACATGGCTCTCATAAAAAATGATCTAATTCCTTTTCTTGTTCATTATTTGTCAAGCATTAATATGATGCAGTGAGAGTTCAAGGACAGTTGTTATTCACAGTTACTAAAGCTGTCTGTGTATAATCATGGTCTCAGAAAAAGCTAAAACATAGCAGACTATGCGTGCTATAGTTTGCTATAACACAAATTATGAAAATTGAAAATTTTAGCAGGAAGTGAATAATTGGAAGTCAAAATTAAAAATCAAATAAGAAAGTGCTGCATTTTCTTTAGAACAAGCATGTGCTAGCAGCAGGCGTGATGAAGAAATGTTTTCAAACTCATACCGCTTTATCATGCAAACAACACGGAGAAGTTTGCATGATGCCGCTTTTAAATTGAAAGGTATCGATCTGGCAGTACAGATCAATAGCCGCTGCACATAAGCTCAGCGTGAACAAATCCATGGTTTGGAGTTGGAGACGCAGAGCTGCGTCCTTAATAGCAGATTTATTAAGGACGCATCCCTTCTCTGCGTCCTCGTGGAAAACCAAGAGTGACGGAGTGGCTTATATATTTGCAGTTTTTTCAAAAAACTTTGTGGGTGCGTCCATAGTCCCGATAATACCGTACTCCTGGAGACTGTGAGCTTTCCTGTTTTTGTAGCTACTGAATGTGTAACTATTACTGTCAATATCTTATCCAACATAAAAGAAAAAATACTTCAGTGACAAGTAGAATCATCTTCAGCGGTATGGATAAGGTCTTGGCATACCTTAGCGTTTCAAGTCTCCAATGTGGATCTCTCAGTCCAGCCGAAAGCATATTCACTCCTGATTCACCTGGATGATTGTAGCTCAAATCCAACTCTTGAAGCTGATGGGGGTTTGATTTGAGTGCTGATACCAGAGAAGCACAGCCATCTTCTGTGATCAGGCAGCCTGACAAGCTGCAATAACAGAAATCAACAAACATGATTTAATACTCTGCTACTCTATCTTACAAAAGTATTGATACTCTACATAGTTCACATTGTTGGGTTGATTTTTGAGAGAGAAAGACTAAAAAACTATACACTGTTGATTTTCTTTATGTTTTTGACTAAATCTATCCTTTATGTTCATCGGCAGAATTTTATTTTCTAAAACTCAAAAATTTATTAGTGTTTTGTTTTTTTATTTCACACAATTCATACACTGTTTAAGAAGACAGTATACTGTAAAACAACGACACATCACAAGTTCATTTTTATAATTTTTCTTCTGGAGAAATGAGCAAAAGCACTTGTTCATAAGAACTTTTTGGAATATTTTATACTTTTTTTTTCTCTCAAAAATGCCAGACAGACATTTTGAGGCTTGGGTGTTTAAAGGGTTATCTTAAGACACAAACTCATTTCTTTATACACTTTTTAATTCAAAAATTAAGTAAAACTGTGATTTGAATTTTTTGAAGCAACAAGCAGGGCGAAGAAGTTCACTTAAAGTTCCAGCGTGTAAATAGTTCACAAAGTGATTGTAGCTCAAATGTATAATACATAACAATATATAAATGTTATATATTAAACATAGAGAAATCCTTTATGAACAAGCTTAGGAAGTCAGAATCAGGTTTCTAATACTTACTTTAGTGTCTGTAGTTTGCAGTATGGACTCTTTAGTCCATCAGATAGAAGCTTCACTCCTGAATCCTTCAAACTATTGTTTTTCAGGTCCAGTTCTTTGAGACTTGAAGACTGGGACCTGAGAACTGAGGACAGAGCTTCACAGCTTCTCTCTGAAAGGTTGCAGTTACTCAGTCTGAAGAATGACAATAAAAAAGTAATCAGACTGATGTTTAATCAATGAATTAACTTTTGTCTAGACTAGTTGATTGGAAATAAAAATGAAATTAAATTAGCGTTGTGCTTCACATTTAGAATTATGAATGAAGTACACACACATTTTTAGTCATCTCTTTTCCAATGACATCTTGGAGTTATTGCCAAAAAGTGTGTAAAGCAGTTTTTTTCCAACCAACATTGTGTTTTCAAACAGGCATGCCATATAAAGCACACCATATAAAACCTTCTAAACAGGTAAAACCTTCAAGGGCTGAAGGTTCTCAATCCAACAACACAATGAGCCAAAGCACAGCTAAAATAACAAAGGAGTGTCTTTGGAAGAACTTTTGCCCAGCTACTTAAGAATGGCTGGGTCTTTATAACAATATGGATCTTTTGACAAAAATGTCCGTTTCAAAGCTTACAACAGTGACTATATTAAAGTTCAATTAAATATGTTTTAATATCCTCCTGATGTAATATTAATAGACAAAAATATTTAAACAGATAAACAAAAAATCTGCCCATGATTCCTTACAGAGCTTTGCTGGAGGCTTTAACCACTGGCAGCAGCCTCAGAAGAACCTCCTCTGAAGCAGAATATTTCTTCAGATCAAACACATCCAGATCTTCTCCTGATGACACTAAGATGAAACCCAGAGCTGACCACTGAGCTGGAGACAGTTCATCTGTAGAGAGACTTCCTGAACTCAGAGACTGTTGGATCTCCTCCACTAGAGAACGATCATTCAGCTCATTCAGACAGTGGAACAGATTGATGCTTTTCTCTGCAGACACATTCTCATTGATCTTCTCCTTGATATATTGAACTATTTTCTGATTGGTCTGAGAGCTACTTCCTGTCTGTGTCATCAGACCTTGTAGGAGTCTCTGATTGGTCTGCAGTGAAAGTCCCAGCAGAAAACGGAGCAAAAGGTCCAGGTGTCCATTTGAACTCTGTAAGGCCCGGTCAACAGCATTCTGGTGTAGAGATATTATTTTTGATTTGTGGAACAATGTAGGGATAGCTGATTGTTTTTCTTCCATCAGATTGACCCCAGACTTAATGAAGGTCAGATGGACATGAAGAGCAGCCAGAAACTCCTGAACACTCAGATGAACAAAGCAGAACACCTTGTCCTGGTACAGACCTCTCTCCTCCTTAAAGATCTGTGTGAACACTCCTGAGTACACTGAGGCTGCTCTGATATCGATGCCACACTCTGTCAGGTCTGATTTATAGAAGATCAGGTTTCCTTTCTGCAGCTGATCAAAAGCCAGTTTTCCCAGATATTTAATAATCTTCCTGCTCTCTGGACTCCAGTGTGGATCTGTTTCATCCCCTCCATCATACTTGACCTTCTTCACTTTGGTCTGAACCACCAGGAAGTGGATGTACATCTCAGTCAGGGTTCTGGGCAGCTCTCCTCCCTCTCTGGTCTCCATCACATCCTCCAGAACTGTAGCAGTGATCCAGCAGAAGACTGGGATGTGGCACATGATGTGGAGGCTTCGTGATGTCTTCATGTGGGAGATGATCCTGCTGGTCACTTTCTTCTCTCTGAATCTCTTCCTGAAGTACTCCTCCTTCTGGGGGTCAGTGAACCCTCTGACCTCTGTCACCATGCCAACACACTGAGGAGGGATCTGATTGGCTGCTGCAGGTCTTGTGGTTATCCAGAGGAGAGCAGAGGGAAGCAGTTTCCCCCTGATCAGGTTTGTCAGCAGAACATCCACTGAGCTGGACTCTGTAGCATCAGTCAGGATCTCCTTGTTGTTGAAGTCCAGAGGAAGTCGACTCTCATCCAGACCATCAAAGATGAACAGAACCTGGTTGTGCTCAAAGCTGCAGATTTCTTTGGTTTCAGTAAAGAAGTGATGAATTAATTCCACCAAGCTGAACTTTTTCTCTTTCAGTACATTCAGCTCTCTGAAAGTGAATGGAAATATGAACTGGATGTTCTGGTGGGCTTTGCCTTCAGCCCAGTCCAGAGTGAACTTCTGTGTTAAGACTGTTTTCCCAATGCCAGCCACTCCCTTTGTCATCACTGTTCTGATTGGTTGATCTCTTCCAGGTAGAACTTTAAAGATGTCTTCTTGTCTGACTGTTGTTTCTGGTCTGTGTGGTTTCCTGGATGCTGTTTCAATCTGTCTGACCTCATGTTCCTCATTGACCTCTCCAGTTCCTCCCTCTGTGATGTAGAGCTCTGTGTAGATCTGGTTCAGAAGGGTTGGACTTCCTGCTTTAGCGATTCCCTCAAACACACACTGGAACTTCTTCTTCAGACCAGATTTAAGTTGGCGTTGACAAACTGCAGTAAGATGAGCTAAATTAACACAAATAACAAGAGCAAGGAAACAAAGTCATTTTCTGAAGATTATTTGAATAATTAGTATCATCATTAGACATCAGTAATTGTTTTTGAAATATCCATCAGGTTATACTTGTAGAAATCCGCTTACTGCTCTTCAGTCGGTCAGCCAGCTCCTCCTGCTTCATCCTCCTTAGGAACTTTAGGGTGATCTTCATCACTGCCTCTCTTGTATCCCATCTCTGCTCTTCATCTTCACCTTCCAACACTGGCTCATCATCTCTCTGAGTCTCTGGGCATTCTGGATCATCTGGACTCAACATTTTCTGGAACTTCTTCAACTCGTTCTTCACAAAAGTGACAATGTTGTCCTCCAGCAGCTGGAACAGAATAATATATGAAGAACACATTAAAATTATGAAGCCAAACATAAGATTAATATTGGACAGACTGACAGTCTATTTCTTCACATATTGCAGCATGGACAAGACAGAACAGAGCCTTTGGAAAAATAGTTGTTGTTCATGTACAGACCATAAATATGGAGTCCACTTGTGTTTGGTGCTGCTGGGCAGGTGGACCACTGAAACCCTCTGAGCTCTGCTGATCCACTCTGGGGAGCATTCATAAAAAATACGCTCAAAATTTTTCTGTCCACACATAGACAAACTCATTAGGTCCCACCAAATAAAGGCAAACAATTATTCTGTGAAATGTGGAATGGAAAATGTGTAAAACTTTATTTGATGGGTTGTGAATAAAACTGTCATGACATCGTCATAAACATGTCATAACACCTGTCATGAACATGAGTAAGTCTTCATGAATATGTATCACTGTTGTCATAAAGTGTCATCTGGTAAATCATGACACTTTTAATACAAAGTTGACATTATTCAAAATGTCTTTGTTATGAAAACTTGACATTAACCAAGACATCATGATCTGACATTAATTTGTTATAAAAGTATTATTGATTAAACTTTAGCTTTAATAACATAAAGCTACAGAATTTTTTAAAGTTTAATCAGTAATACTTTTATAACAAATTTATGTCAGATCATGATTTCTTGGTTAATGACAAGTTGTCATAACAAAGACATTTTGAATATGATTTACCGAATGACACTTTATGACAACAGTCATAAATATTCATGAAGTCTTACTCATGTTCATTACAGGTGTTATGTCATGTTTATGATGATGTCATGGCAGTTTTATTCACAACCCATCAAATAAAGTTACACATTTTCCATTCCACATTTCGCGTGTTTAAGGGGAACACTCAACTCAAACTATTTTACATTTAGACATATGGGGAAAAAGAGATGAACTCACATTAACACATGTTGAAGTTATAACATTTCAGACTGACTCAGTTTACACAGCTACAGCAGTTAGATTCAGCTCACCTGTCTATTTCTAAAGGTTGGTCTGGTTGAAATTTAACAGGAAGATCCTTGGACCAGTCACTCTTAAATGACACACAGCTGGGTTCAGGTTCAGGTTCAGGTTCAGGTTCAGGTTCAGGTTCAGGTTCAGGTTCAGGTTCAGGTTCAGGTTCA